>CM073762.1:63194000-63392487 GCA_037127475.1 Arma custos
ATTGTTATCAGCTAGATCTCTAGATATTTCTTTAGGGGTTTTGAAGCTATTTTCTAAGGATAATCTCGTCATCATGCGATCTAAAATCGCATCTGTCTTCCTTTTTCTTCCACTCTCTTTCTTTCGCTCGGTAGATCCCTGGGAAAGATTTTTGTTTATTATTCTTACCACAGTGGATTGGTTGCAACTCAACTTCCTTGCTATCTCACGCGAAGAAAGCCCAACTTCAGCAAACGTCACTATTTTAACTTTTTCCTCATTAGGCATTTGTTTGAAACTCAGTCTATTGGGCATAATAATAAGAAAAACCTGATTAATATCGGATATTATGGGCACAACTAAACTATGAGTCACTGATTCCATCTCGCTCTAATACTAGTAGGTTATTTAGGATATTTAGGTTATTTAGGATCAAATAATAAGAATAATAATAGGTGATGCAATTTCTATGACGACGACTGTGTATAGCGAGAGAGAGTGAGAGGGGAAAGAGGAGAGGGGGGAGAGAGAGAGAGGGAGAGAGAGTGAGAGAGAGAGAGAGAGAGAGAGAGAGAGAGAGAGAGGGAGAGAGAGAGAGAGAGAGAGAGAGAGAGAGAGAGAGAGAGAGAGAGAGAGAGAGAGAGATTCATAATAAAGTAATAGCAGTGTTATATACTTAAGGGAGTAAAAGGATTAGTTAAATAGAGTAGAAAAAGGATATGCAGGGAAACATACGGAAGCACTCTACTGATTAGGCTTTTAACTGCCTAGTGGGCACTGCTATGGTCAAATCCAACTGTCCTGTCTATTTACCTTGTTCTAAGTTTCTACTATTGTCAACCTTCTACTATAATTTAATTAAACCAATATAATTTATGGGCATATTTTCCAATATCCATCAAATAACAATTTAAAAAATACCTTCACGAGTAATTCAATCTGAATACAGAAGATTCAGATATACAAAAACCATAACAGCGGATTCAATGGTTGAAACGATAGAGGTTCCGAAACATTTAGGGATTATGCATGAAGAAGATGCATCAATCAGGTTATCCGCAAATCTTCCTTACTTGGTATCCCTAGCTCTCCATATTCCTTTCCATCCTGGTGCTCATGTATTTCCATCCATAGTTCGAGGACTATCTTGACTAAAGGGTTCCACACTTTTTTTTTTTTAATTCCAGTAATAGTTTTATTTGGAACGGCGAGGTAAACATTGCATCATATCTCCATTATTCCAGTTCTGGATGTATTTGGAAAATAATAATGATTTTTATACAATTGATCCTTCAGTTTTGAAGACATTCAAGAGTTATTTTGTTATTTTATTCAAACTTAGATATCATTTATAGACCCAGAGTTTTCACTGTGCGTGTAAAATAATAAAGTGCGTAAGGTTTAAACTTGTAGTTGTTGGTGAAACAAAAGAAGTAGATCATCTGGTATTTTTTTATTAGACTGATTCTCAACCCTATTTTTATAAGGTAAACCGTTTTTTGTTTATTTATTTAACGTCACTTAAAGCTATTAAATCGGACGATGTTAGAGTGGGAACCCTAAATTTCGGCTATCCAGCTATAATTGGAATAGGATTCTCTAACCTGTACCTGACGCAGTAAATACTCCGAACCGCCATTTTACGTCCCCATCCAAAAAAAGGGATAATTAAGGATTTTAATTTACTAAAAATCCTAAGGCCAACTGCCGAATCCTGTGAATAATCTATGTTCTTGGGCCTGTTCATTATGCTATCAACTTTATTACAGATTACATCAGATACAGGGTTTCCCATTTAAACTCTGTAACTAGTGAATAATTTAAACTAGTGGTATTTAATTACAGGATGATAATTATTTAACACTTGTCTAACCTTCTTTTCTAAAAAAACTAAAATTTGAGAACTTTTGTATGGATTATAAAGTTGTAAGAACTCCGTAAAACAATCAAAATCATCGTGAATCGTTTCATTCCATGATGACTAAGGTAGAACAGAGCGCTGCCTCGCCGAGATAAGGGTTTGGTTTGTGGGGGGAGGAATTGGATAAATAAGGAGGAGGAGGATGGTCCTGGTGAGGAAGATAGCTCCGGGTTCTCAATCATTGGGGCCACTCGGTCAGGTTCTGGTTTCGGGAAAGCTAAGGGCCAATTGGGGTAACCAAAATCGTCCAAGCATTTGTTTCTACCTCCTCTGTTTGTCACAATAATAGCTCATAGTTATTATTGATGCATTTCTTTATATATATATATATATATATATATATATATATATATATATATATATATATATATATATATCTAAATATATAGCACAAAGCAAAGTATATATATATATATATATATATATATATATATATATATATATATATATATATATACACACACGCATATAAAACATATTTAATTTTATACCTGCAGGGGCTCACCCAGCTTCAATAAAATCCCCCAAAATAGAAGGAAAACCTGGCGCTTGAGCGTTATCTCGGACAAATCGCCTCTCAGCAAAACTGTTTTCCTAGCAACAGGATAGTCCGCCATAATGACTGTTCGAGAAGCATTACTCTTCCGGGGAAAAGCTCAAATTCCAACAAAGCACGAGAGAGATGCTATACCGAGAGAAACTTCACGCCGAGTGGAGAGACGTACAGAAACCTAAGAATAGACCAAGTGCGAAGGAAAAAATCCAAGAATTTGCCAACAATTTGGATGATCTTTTTGATGTCGCTCATCAAGATGCCCTGACTTCAATGACATCAGAAGAAGATAAGAGGTCCCTTTTGAAACAAAGGGAGAAGGGACGCCCGGGCTCTATGGCGGGAGTTGACCTCAAGCTGGCTAGAATGGATGAGAAAAAACAACAGAAGGAGCTAGCGGCAATGAACAAGAAATGAGTGCCTTTTAGTACACACTTCCGAAATTATTCAGTCATTTTGTAGTAGGTGGACAAACTACTGGTTCGATTTTAATTACACTGAACAACAATGAATTTGTTTCGGGCTTAAAAATACCCAGTTATTATGTATTTTCACCCCCTGAGTTCAAAAATCACCTCGAAAATGACCAACTAGCTCTTGTTTTCAAGATACAGTAACATGTCATTTTTTAATGCTCAGCTTTCACTATGTCGAGAAATTTAGTTTTTGGATGTTGGTACGCCTGTTAACTGACAAAACCAACAGTTGTACAGCTATTTTGAGGTTATATACGTGATTTCAGTTCTTCAGATAGTGCTTGATGTGGTTTCTGTTGCTTTCTTATTCGAATTTAATGTTTTGGAGTGATATTTAAGTGTACTAAACCAAAATGCCACGAAGTTGTGTGAATTCAGTGAATAACTTTTGTTACATTTGTGGTGAAGTAACATTTTCGTCACAGAAACGCAATCTTACTCTTGCTGTTAAGACTGCTTATAAGCATTATTTTGGAGTTTCGGTAGGTGACCAAGATAAGTCATGGGCTCCACATATATGTTGTAACTCTTGTTCAGTTACTTTAAGAGAATGGCTGAAAAATAAAAAACGATCTATGCCTTTTGCTGTGCCCATGGTTTGACGGGAGCCTACAAACCATATAAATGACTGCTATTTCTGCTTGACTCCACCAATAAAGTCGGGATTGTCAACAAAGAAAAAAAGAACAGTTCAATACCCAAATATTCCTTCGGCTACTCGACCAATTCTACATTCAGATGGTTTACCAATACCTACCCCACCCCACAGTTATGAACTTGAAGTGGAAAATTAAGATAGTGCAGAAGAACTAAGCCAGCCTAGCACATCTCACGACCCTGATTTGAAGGAAACAAATGATAAACCGCACAGACTGAGTCAAGCGGAATTGAGTGATCTCATTCGAGACCTTGATTTGTCAAAGGATAAGGCAGAACTTCTAGGCTCAAGACTACAGCAGTGGAATCTTCTCCAGCATGATGTCAGGGTATCACAGTATAGACAGCGTTGTAGGGATGCTCCAGAACTCACCTACAAAAGACAGGCCAAAAGAAAAATGAAATCCACATGATGGTAATAATATCCAACCTGCCAAGTATTCTGCCATTAGTTTTCAACTCCAAATTAATTTATAATGTTGATAAACTTATGGTTTAAAATTTACTGATTTGCCTCAATTTGTTAACGTTATATATTTTGACCCATGGTGTATCACAGAAATTAGAGCTAATAAAATTTTTTCATTGCCATTTTCGTTTTTTTCAACCCAAAATTAGTAAGATTTGACTCATGAAGTGAAGGAAACATTACAAAAATATTTTTTTGTTGGCCAGTGTTATTGAAAGCTCATTTTTCTCAGTAACATATCCCCATTCCATTGAGCTGAACAGGGGTTTTGCCTTAGGCATAAAGAACTGATCTGATTGTATTAGATAAATGATTTAATAGATTTACTTTAAAAATGCCAATTATCATACTATTTTATTTTAATTTTAGAAATTATGCGTACATTGTACATACGTAATTATTACATCATATTCTAATATTCTAACTTTAGTTCATAGGTATACAATACATTAAATACATCTACAAGTAAATAATAATACCTACAATCAAATAAGTACTTATAGATGGTCTAACTGCCTATGGGTCGTCTGCTCATGGTAGCCTTTGTAACGTCAGGATACAATTTCCAACATTTGCTTTCCACCTAGTAATTGCTTTTGCTCTTCATCCTTTGTTAAAAGCGTGTTGCAGTCGGTAATTAGTTTTACTCCTCTCTCCGCTACATCATTCACTACCTTTAGTGAATTGACGATTTTGATCCCTGTGTACTGTGTGTTGTTAGGTCACACTCCGATATCTTCTTTGAGGAAATCAGTCTTGATTCCAAAGCGTTTGAAAAAGCACATAGTGTTTTGTGTGACTAGGCCTGGCAATCAATCTTTCAAGACTTGTTCTAGGTGCTCTTTTTTGAATTTCGGGTAGATAGCTCTTGGCGAATTCTCCATCTCGTCCTCGCTCTCAGCTAGAAGTTTTCTTGCCATTCTGATTTTACTTCGTCTGATAATGTTTCATCAAAGAATCCTAGAGCCACCATCTCTTGACTTAAATACCACAAGTGATTTTGGAATTTGGTCTGTCCTATGTTTGAAATCTCATCATCGATTTACGTGTACTGGATCAAACTTTGTAACAGTTCCAGATCCTGTTTGGGAGCAATACGAGCATTGGGTGCGTTGAACAAGCATTTACAATAAATTCTCACAAGGAAGATACAGATAGCTCTAATACCACTTCGCTCTTGGTCATTCAAGATGAACTGTCCCCGAAACATGTGTATCTTTAAATATTATATAGCCTTCGCCATCCATCTTGCATGGTGAATAGGCCCTGGAGATCTGAATCCAACAACTTATCCATCCATTGCTACTAAAAATAGCAGTACCAATTGTATCAGTTCTCTATAATCATCTCTGGATTGAGAAAATCAGTTGTTATGTCAGAAACTAACTCCGGTGGCAAGTGCTTTCTCACATGTTCGCTGGCGACGCCCGGTTCATATAGTTCCTTCTGAAGTGCCGGCCATTTCTTCTGGAAGTGTTTGGAGACGTCCGGTTCGGGACCAGTTGTTGCACCTAATTTAACATTGAAAACGCCCCGCAGCTCAACTTCGTAAATGTGGTGCCGACAGGAGTAATTCTTTACCCAATAAGTACTCTAGAATGGTACAGGCTCCTTTGAATCTCTCCAGTTACGTCCCCTTGCCCCAGGATTATTTCTGTTGTTTGAATTGTTAGACCCTTGGAATCAGAAAGGAACTTGAAATCGACATTACATTAAGTGTCCTCTTGTTATCATGAATCAAGGAACTCACTTGTCTAATAATAACAAAACAAACCTCTTTTAAAAAAATGTCTACAAATAGGAACAAATGTCGACCTAGATTTACTTAATCAGACTTTATGATAGCATGAATAGAATTCCAAGAATAAATTACAAGAAACATTATTATTTGACTAAGTCCATTATTCCAAGTATTGGTTGACTGAAGTATTTTTTTTGTAGGTATTACAGGTAGTTATTTGAGCTCAATAGAATAAGGATAACTTTTAGGATAATGCGCTTTCAATCATTAAAATCTGACCCGTCATTTGTCCACTACAACAAAATTATTCAATAATTTCGGAGTGTGATCTAAAAGGCAATAGGGTCACGTTTTTTTACTAAAAAAGCTCAAATATCTCAGTTGGACTTAAAGTAACGGTAATACTGGCCAAAAATAAAATTAAAGAGAGGAACATTACCATTAATTTGATGCATAGATCGTATGATAGGTATAGGTCGTTCAGGTGTTACGTCCAAAAGACGCCGCCAAACAGGGAAAAAATTGTATTTTTCGAAACTTTGACTGCCCTAACTGACGGCTATCTAATTGTCTGCATAGATTGAGCTATTTGAAGGGTTCGGAACGACCACACAATTCCGACTTCGACTTTTAGTGGCCACGCAAATATATATATATATATATATATATATATATATATATATGTTAGAGAAGAATTGGTTGACTGTAACTTCTAATATAAGGAAGAAATAGTTGGGGGTGCAGTCAATAAAAATTTATTGACTGCACCCCCAACTATTTCTTTCTTATATATATATATATATATATATATATATATATATATATATATATATATATATATATATATATATAAGTTATATAAAATTTGTATAACTTATCGCAAAATGTATATATTATATAAATTTTATTTTTATATTTTATCAGCTGTAAGACAGAATGTAATAACAAACACAATAACTTTTACGCTTTATCTACGAGATTGGCCCTGACTATGTCGCAGGGCTCACACTGTCGGGTGCGAGTACACTGAGAGAGAAAAGTGATGATGATCTACTCCAAGTTCACTCTTATCAGTCTGGAACAAACCGGCTTATCTCCAACTAAGAAGAGCTTCTACTCGGCGTAAAGTAGAACTCCTCTCCACCGCTTCCTGCTCGTTTCCAGCCATTTAGGTCTAACCAAATAATTCGCAGGAGGAATTAAAACTGAAGGAAATCTGATCAAGATATTCTGGAGGATAATAAATTATGTAATAGTTTGTATGGGTAAAAGTTTTTGACCGATCCACACTGCCGAGGGATTAACAACGAGGAAGAGAATGCTGAGAAAACCATGCATTTATGAGTAAGTACCCATTGTAACATCCTAATACTCATTATTATGTAATTAGTGGATATAGAGTCTATTAACTACCAACTATTGGTGTAAATTTTTGAGCCTATTAACTGTTAGGTAATTAGTTGTTTCAAATAATTACCTTTGTAAATATCTATTTTTATCATTACTGATAGTTAAAATAGATCTTGGTGTTTAACAGTATAATTTAAACTGGAGAATTAAAATAAATTCTCAAAAATCGCATCAAATCACTTTTACTTTACGTCGTTAACCAATGACTTCCTGCCCTTCAGTGTCCTTTAATAATATCCCACTGGTGCCTTTAGAACAGATCCGGTACTAAGGGTTGCATCTCGATTAATGATTAACCTGGAATCCTCATACAAGACTGAAAAGACAAGAAACCGCTCGACGTTCCAGGCTACTTACAACACTTACTAGACAAACGCTCTAAGCTGCCAATTAATTACAAAAGACTCATCTACGTGACCATCATACGACCTATTTGGACTTACGGAGTAGAGCTTTGGGGCTCCACTAAGCCATCGAAAATTCCTCTCATATCCAATCCCTACAATCCAAAATCCTTCGTAAAATCCTCAGTGCTCCTTATTTTGTTAAGAATAAAGTCATCCATAACGACCTTAATGTCCATTTTGTTGCTGATATGGCCCAAACCCGCTATCTATCCAAAGCTTCCTCTTCAATTCCCGATAATCGTCCAAGGCGTCTAAAAAGAACGTGGCCTTCTTAGTTGATACTTGTGATTTGAGTACTACCGGCGAGTAGTTGCTCTACTTGTCATTACCTCATATCATTATGTATCATCACTTGGTCTATTTACTTGTTGTATTATTGTAATCCAATTGTAAATATCAATCATAAAAAAATAAACAAAAACAGTATAATTTAATTTTAAAGATTTTTTTTTCTTAATATTACATAACAGTGAACTTCTTAGTTCTCCTAAGGGCTTCATCATCTAAATGCATTAATGAAAAAAAAAATTATGTTATTACTCTGTTTTGTTTTAAAATTATGTTTTCTTCTCCACTTTAAAAAAATAAAATTTCATTTGAGAAAAAATTGTTAATTAATAAATACTGGCAGATTTACACAATGATGCATGATGATTATTGATGTATATTTTGTATAGTATAACTGCTAGCTCAAATATTTATTGCACAATAATAGTTAGCGATAGCATTTTCCTTAATTTCTCATAAAAATTTTCGGTCATTCATTTTCATATGTAACTAATAAAGTAATGAATTTTTATTTAAAAAATTGAGTCTTTAATATTTTCTTAACCGAGGAAATGATTTTTGTATGACCCTTGTGAATTTTATTATTTTTATATTAGCATAGTCGTCATAAGTTGATCTCATAGATATCTTCATCAAGTGATGTGTCGTATCAGTACACTTAAGTGCTATAAAATGTATAGCACTCTTATGTGACCTATTGGCAGATTGACCTTATCTAAAAATCTAGGTGAAGACTAAAGTATATGACATATCAAGGGCAAGCTAAAGCATTTTCATCGATTGTTTATAATAGGTCTCCTGAGAATCAACGAAGAATATTTAGTCTTCGATTCCATGACGTTGGAAAGTTTCACATTTCCATATGTTTTAAATGATGAAGGAGTCCCAGGCCATTCTACGGTAGATTACTAGACCAATGTGTTATAGTTTGCCAATGGACTTCAAACAACTTCAGTGAATAGAATGAAATTTAATATAATGAAATAATATAACATGATAATATTAAAGTATTAATTTATAAAAATAAAAAGATACAAAAATAAATTAGAAAAAAGATAACACTAATGAGGCGTTGACATTCAAAAGGAGGTAAGTGTCAAAAATGCCGAAACTTTTTTTTCCACTGAAACGATTTTATGTTCCAAGGCCAATAGCGTTGTAAAGGAGGTGAGTTCCTATCACCTCTCGTTTAGCTTTGAGCGATGTCAAAAGATTCCCCTGGTGGCAACAGAATGACTGATAACTCTGTGATGATTCTATTCAATTCTCTGAAAAAAAAATGTTCAGGTTACTGAACATTCTGAAAGATGGTTCGGGTTTCTACTTATATGGAGCCAGATAGAATCGCCAGGAAGATCTACAAGACCCACACATAAGAAAAAGGCCCAGAGGAAGGCCTCGCATATCTCGGGAAGACAGCTTAAGGTAAGCTTTTAGGAGGAGAGGAATGGACTGGAACCGAAGAAGATAAATGGTTCAGGAAAGAGGTACTTTTCCAGGCTCTATAAGATGGACCCTCACACTGCACAGCGGTAGAAGAGGAAAAGAGTATGATGATCATGACAATTAATATATATATTGGAAGCAATGTTTCTCTTAGCTATTCCTGATCAGCACAAATAAAAATATAATTCCTCTCTTGTGCAAACAATCCTCCAATTTTTTTCTCCTAGAATAAATCTCCGCTAAACAATAGTAATATCCTTAAAAAGTTATTAAACTTTTATTCCCCACTAAAACAATGAGCAACTTTATTACAATAACAATTAAAAAAGTTCTTTCAATTAAACCAATCCCTAATAGGAAATAAATAAATGCTAAACAGAACAGAACTTTTCCATACACGCTTGAAGTTTCCTATTCTGAATTAACTTGAAAGTTGGAAAATTTATATTAAAAAAGTTTTTTCGTATGGATTTCCCCTTTTTAAATTATTCGGTGAGGGTTATAATCGAATTGAACCAATGAAAACTTTTTTATTTTTTTTCCCAGCTCAATTCCTGAGTTAGACAATGTACTGAATAAGAGAGGCCGATACGGGAATGGGAACCCCAATGAAATTGGGAGTTGGGAAAAAGTAACAGTTTAATCCTTCCAGATTGCGCTGCTGTTGCTTTTTCTGCACCGGCCATTACGGTATCCCAACTCTTGAATAATTCATTGAATTTTCCATAAAGTTACGGTTATACACCCTTCGATGTTGAATCTATAATACTAGCTAGATTCCCTTCCTCGCTTTGTTTACAGTTAAGACAATGTACGTTTACATTAGCATATGGCTCCATGAAGTATCTTATTGCATAAGTAAACAAATATGAATTGTTTATACATCTGAAAAACTTTATAATAAAAGTCATCATACTTTGGATAAATGATTAAAAAAAGCTCCCAATGTAGCATCGTCCGATTAGCCATAGACCATAAAGTGACGTTAAATGAACAAACAAACAACAATTTATTATTCTCATGTTCATAGCCCATTAGTAAATACAGGCTTTTAGTAAATGTACAGTTAATAGTTATAAAAATACAAAAAAAGAATATGTATAATAGTATGATATACTATAGTACGCATTATGTATAATGTATATTGCATGTACTACATTAAGCCATTTAATAATGGAATGAACATTTTATTCATTCATTAACTCTAAAATATAAGGTCAATCAGCCAATAGTGTTTCAGGAGAGTTTGATAAATTTTATGTGGCCCGAGTGCACCGATACAATATATCATTCAGTTCCACTCCATGAATTTATTCTTATATTTAGTGGATATTTACGACGACGTTGTATACGACAGTGGTAAAAAGGGCATACAATTTTTATGTTTACAATACCTCAAAGGAGCGATATCCTAGTATAGTTCTAAATTATAAAAATAATAAACCATCGAGTTTTAAAAATCTTCGTCATCAACATTAATGCTTTGAGATGGTTCTTGTGGCACTATGTTTTAGTAGAAAAAATCTCGTCATAGTTAAAATCCTTTAACGACATACTTCCTAATTTTATGATCATACGTATATTTATGAAGATGTTATTACACTTTTTTATATAAGTATAACTATAAAAAAAAAAAAATTATCTTAGTTTGTATTCTTAATAATTTTCTTTCATTATTTATTTTTATTTTTTGTTTAGCATAAAATTCGTATATAAATGTAACTAGCAAGTTTCTCTCTCTATAATTGAGGCGTTGACATTGAAAAGGAGGTAAGCGCCACGGAACATGGTTCACCTAGACGGTTGCGGAGCCGCTGCTGAGACTAATCCCCGTTGCTGAGACCAAATCATTAGACCAGTGATTTCCCGATCCGAATGGGAGACTTCATGCAACGAGATGGGACACGGCCAAATCTGGGCAGTATTCAACATTATTATTGTCATTATCAATTGCGTTTATACATTTTAATAATAATTAGTGTAATCATAGATCATAACTATCATTGATACACTTAAAATTATTATCATAATTCAATTATATTAATTATACTATCATTAAAATGACCGGTCCTATTATATTTAACATTACGACAGGCGCGCGTATCTGTCAGATATGCAGTGGAAATGGTCATTTAACTTTCTTTGATCCTTGTCGGGTTTAATGTTACCTTCCCTCTTCTCACGACCCATCCTTACCACAGTCTTGGCCGAAAATTCCTACAATAAATAGTTAGGTTAAAGTGTTGAGTATCTGAAGAATACGTAAATGAAAGTAGTTTTTTAAATCTTATTTTTAATTGTTCAATGTACAATTTGTAATTCATTGGTAATTTAAAAAAGCAAATAAATTGAATTTTCACCTGATCCAAACTATTACAGACCGCTCTATTACTATTAGACTTTTTTTTTTTGTCAGATAAGAGCGACCTGTTTTAAGGTCCTTTGGTAGCCCTTGCCCTTGTAGTATCAGATTTATAAGCTTTGTAAGGCCCTTTAACAATCCAGGCCCCCTGCCTTTAACAGCTTTACTGAAATACCTCCAGGTCCTGCAGTTTTTCCACATTTTGCATTTCTGAGTGCAGAAATGTTTGCACCTTTTTTGCAAGAACTTCATCTTATTTTACAATAATATTTCTTTGTGAATGATTCTCAGTTGGATATTGACCGTACCATTCTGGCCTTGTTTCAGTGAGCAGTTTCTCGTAATGGTCCACCCAGGTCTTCTCACATATCAGAGGAATCACATTTCCCTTCCCTTGTGCCCTGAGCGCCTTCAGTACTCTCCATAATTCGCGTATCTGATTGTAGCCCAGGGATATTATCAATTATTATCAAGTATTATCAATCCTCCCGCAACTGGCTTCCCATGCTTGGTTCTTGGTTTCTGCGAGAGTGCGCTTTACCTGTGTGTTAAGGCTTCGGTATTCTCTAAAATCTTCTTGGCTTCCGCTACATAACAATTTATTGAAGATCCCTTTTTTCTTGCCTACCAGTTATACTATTTCTATGTTCCACCATTCTGTTTCTCTGGTGGAACATAGAAATAGTATAACTGGTAGGCAAGAAAAAAGGGATCTTCAATAAATTGTTATGTAGCGGAAGCCAAGAAGATTTTAGAGAATACCGAAGCCTTAACACACAGGTAAAGCGCACTCTCGCAGAAACCAAGAACCAAGCATGGGAAGCCAGTTGCGGGAGGATTGATAATACTTGATAATAATTGATAATATCCCTGGGCTACAATCAGATACGCGAATTATGGAGAGTACTGAAGGCGCTCAGGGCACAAGGGAAGGGAAATGTGATTCCTCTGATATGTGAGAAGACCTGGGTGGACCATTACGAGAAACTGCTCACTGAAACAAGGCCAGAATGGTACGGTCAATATCCAACTGAGAATCATTCACAAAGAAATATTATTGTAAAATAAGATGAAGTTCTTGCAAAAAAGGTGCAAACATTTCTGCACTCAGAAATGCAAAATGTGGAAAAACTGCAGGACCTGGAGGTATTTCAGTAAAGCTGTTAAAGGCAGGGGGCCTGGATTGTTAAAGGGCCTTACAAAGCTTATAAATCTGATACTACAAGGGCAAGGGCTACCAAAGGACCTTAAAACAGGTCGCTCTTATCTGACAAAAAAAAAAAGTCTAATAGTAATAGAGCGGTCTGTAATAGTTTGGATCAGGTGAAAATTCAATTTATTTGCTTTTTTAAATTACCAATGAATTACAAATTGTACATTGAACAATTAAAAATAAGATTTAAAAAACTACTTTCATTTACGTATTCTTCAGATACTCAACACTTTAACCTAACTATTTATTGTAGGAATTTTCGGCCAAGACTGTGGTAAGGATGGGTCGTGAGAAGAGGGAAGGTAACATTAAACCCGACAAGGATCAAAGAAAGTTAAATGACCATTTCCACTGCATATCTGACAGATACGCGCGCCTGTCGTAATGTTAAATATAATAGGACCGGTCATTTTAATGATAGTATAATTAATATAATTGAATTATGATAATAATTTTAAGTGTATCAATGATAGTTATGATCTATGATTACACTAATTATTATTAAAATGTATAAACGCAATTGATAATGACAATAATAATGTTGAATACTGCCCAGATTTGGCCGTGTCCCATCTCGTTGCATGAAGTCTCCCATTCGGATCGGGAAATCACTGGTCTAATGATTTGGTCTCAGCAACGGGGATTAGTCTCAGCAGCGGCTCCGCAACCGTCTAGCGAGACTAGCTTAGACCACGTCTCTGAGACCAGGTCTAAGCAAGTCTCGCTAGACGGTTGCGGAGCCGCTGCTGAGACTAATCCCCGTTGCTGAGTCCGTATAGTAGTGTGGACGTAGCTTTATAGAGGCTGAGTGAAACAAAAGGATCCCTTCCCTCCATGACTGTTAACAGATTAAATGCCATTTTCTACCTACCCAGCTTCTACATACCCAGCATCAACGATTCCAATACGAGTATGATGACTTATATGATGATAAAGATAAAATGTTCCATTATAGTTTGTTTGAGCTGCAATAGTTGTTTTACCAGAAACGCTGTTTAATCCAAGTTTATAGGAGCTACCTAGGCCAGCTCAGCACAATAGCCTGATAATCTCTGAGGATCTAATTAACGCTGTGGAAGTTGGAAGGGACTCGGCTGACCGAGTGGTCGGTTCGCTAACCTTTGATCCCCGAGTCACAGATTACAGCCCTGTGTCCTTCGTCCTCTATATTTGCAGAGTGCCCAGCAATCAGGGCTTGTTCGTTCTTAGAGGTTCTTGTAAATAATAATAACGTCTCTTAATGGATCTTGTAGTAATTATCATAGCTAATTTTACCTTATTTTATGCAATACATGGAACTATAATTGTAGATACATATAGGAGTAAGGACTACCTCTACGGACATCATTAAGTTGCTTTATTATAACATAGGTTTCGGTTCTATACCAATATAGTAATACATTAGTAAGATCATTTTCAAATACCAAAAGAAATTTATTATTGAGCTAAATAAAACTATCGAGAAACCTTTAATCAATGTTAATGTTCATATTTAGCAGTTATTTCCTAGATCCCTCAGAAAGCATAATGCATAAAACTAATAAATTAATTACTAATAAAATCATGCATCAAGAAGTAATTTACGTAATACCGTACTTAGATTGCATTCATCTAGATTATATAGACCTAATACTGCTTATTGTTTGTTATTTGTTATTACTTGTACATGTTTATTCTTTCAACGTCACTTAATGCTGACATTGCTCTTCAGAAGATGCTACAGTGCCTTATTCAATTTTGTCTATTCAGGTATCATTAGGATAGAGAACCTTCATCCTGACATCAAATGTGTAAATTTGAATAAAGAACAAAAAGCTGCGTATGAGGGACCACTAGGCAATGATCAGGGCTAAAAACGAGGACATTTGAAATTAACCTCATTAGACCAATAGGGGAAAAACTAAATTTTTAAAAAAACCTCTACTATCACAACCCACTGGTGGTGGGTACCATGAGGTTAATAATTCCGTAATTATAATCGATATAAAATAGCTTGACATTCAATAAAACATAGAATTATGAATTCATTTATACCTCTGTATATTATACTATCTATACTGATACATATGTATTTATACTGATCCAGTCTAGCATTAACATAAAGAGAAAAATATGAGACACCAAGCTTTCCCAAGACTACATTATCATACTACATAATAAAAATGTCTCGATGACAAATTTACAAAACGTTTCGGAACCATCGAACTTTCCATCTTCGAGAAATATCAAAGGTATAGATAAATACTAATCTAAAGAATTAGGTTGATGGATATCATACGGAACAATTGAATGAGAAATAAGTATGTCAAAACGAATTTGATGACAAGGATGACCTGTGGTGTATTGGTTTGCATAACAACAGGTTATAGGTTCGCAGCCCAGCAAGTGGCCCAAGGATTGATGGGGAAAAGAAGGGTTATGACATCCTTCGAGAGGGGAGTAAAATGGGGGTCCCGACCCTGGTTACACTTGGAGAGCAAAAATTAGTACACTCACTGCAGTAACGTCCGATTAGCCATAGCAGCATTAAGTGACATCAAATGATTATACATATATTGATCATACTCCCTAACATTTAAATTACGGAAGAACGATCATTCATGTTTATGAAGTATACCCCCTTCTTTTTTCTTAATTAACAAACCCAGACTACAAACCGGATTTTTCTCAAGATTTCAAATAAATCAGTCAAGTTGAAAACATCATTTCTTAGCTAAATAAAATCAATATGGCGCCCACTTTTGCGAGATAGGGCTTACACAAAGTAAACAGAGGTAGCGCTAAGCATTGAAAGCGTTTTTCCACTCATCCGAAAGCCGCCTCCCACTCCCCAACTGATCTGTGAAATATTCCCATTCACTGCTCACCTTTGTCGAGGCCATTGTCAGCATTTCCTCTCCTTCGACTGCTTACATTCCTTCCTTCCTCTTTTATTTCCAATCAGTGATTTAATATATTATTTAGTACTCACTCACGGGTTAAGGAATTCTCTAAATTTATACCTCTGTCGTCGGACTATTTCGGGGTCTTCCATTGATAAGTTCTCTTTGACACTCAGTTGCTGTGAGAATTTTACTAACTGACGCTATCTATCAAACAGAATAAATAAAAATAGGATAGAATATAATATAATAGAAACGTGACTTTATTCTGGGACTAAGTCCCTTTACTACAACGTACATGAATAGAAAAAGAAAAATAATACATATCTGGCCAGAAGGCTACATAATATAAATCATAAAGCGTATAAAAAGTAACAGAGAACTAAAATAAAATTAAAAAATAAATAAATAAACAATAAGTAAATAAAAAGTACGAGTCCTGACAAGACATTAACCAATTAAAGAGAATAAATAAATTAATAACAACTATCAAATGCATGAGCTACAATGAAATAATTTCTTTACTTGATGTACATAATAATCTCATAAATAAAATATCCATTTCTCTTGTCCTCGATTTAGTTTAATCTGAGCAACACTTTTTTTTTTATTAAAGTACTTCGTCAATATGCATGCAGTCTCAAAATCTTCCTATATTGGAAAATAAGACAATGCAGTCTGTCACACCTAAGTATTAGAGATCAATTACACTCCGATTTAGGGATCACTTGTTCCAGCACTGCTCTCCACACACACAGGAGATCCCAGCTCCTCTTTCCCAGCCGCGTCGATGGATTTGAAACTAGTGGATATTGAGTACAAGCACTGGAGCCACAGACGATCAGAACATGAGTTGAGAACCTGGTCATTGCGCATCAACTTGAATAGCGTGTTTACAAAAGATCCATGGTCATTGCTGCACCATCCGGAGAGGATTATAAGGATGAGAGATAAATTGTGGAATTAGTTTTAAATAATATTAGTTATATATTCTTTTAGGCTTCCACGACCACTATTATTACAAAAGACTTTGTTTATTTCTTCTGGTTTAGACCGTGTAGATAAATTTCTCACCAACGTTTCGTCAACCATGCTGCTGACAGGGGAACGAAAGCATTCCTCAGGGGAACGAAACGTTGGCGAGAAATTTATCTACACGGTCTAAACCAGAAGAAATAAACAAAGTCTTTTGTAATATTAGTTATATTTTTGTTTGAAGAGTTGCGTCCATTTTTCTAGCCTTCGTCTGTTCCATTCAACTTTAGCGCCATATTTTTCTCACCAAACTTCTACCAAAGTCGTTCTGGCTTTTGGCTTTTGGCATCGCATTCGCTATCTTCACGCAAGATAATGTGTAACATGGTTCAGAACCCTATGGCGACTCTCTTTAGTGCGAGTTTTGTACGGTCACCAGTTACTTCTACGAGAGTTTGTCGATGATTCTATTGTCTTTGTACTGGAACCTACGGAATGCTATGCGAGTAGGTCACCTTATATCTCATATACCTCACAAGATGTGTTGAGACGTAAAACTTCTTCTTGAATTTACTCCTCCAGGTACAGTATGTTGTCTGGTTAATGAGAACTCACTGTCCTCCGATTTTCAGATACATAGAGTATGCTCTATCTTTTTTTTTCTTTTTTTCTTTACCCCTACTTGCCATGTCTGGCATAAGGGCTTCGGCAGTGGCGAGTTAATGCGTTGGGTTTACAAGGATAATGCTCGCATTATCTATCTCATTGGTACTCACCAGCAGTCACTTCTTTCTCTCATGGCATCTTTGCGATCTAGAAGCTCTGCAGCTCTAGATATCTTTCAGATACCAACCGGAGGCTCTATAACTACGCAGTATACAAAATGATTTGGTGCAAACAGTAGTATTTTATCATCATAATATGTCTTCGATATAATATATATAGTTTTTCACAGTGAAACTTCAATTTCTCTACTTACCGTAACATATATTAATTTTTGTCACCAGTTTTAGTATGTGCTATGAAGTACAGTACAACACAACCAACAATGCGTACAAAATCTTCGTGCAGCGATCATAGAAACAATTAGAATTATGTTTATTTCTATACCTTCCTTTTAGTTTGTTTTTCTTTCTTTTCCAGAATTTAATCAAAACTGCTGGATTAAGATCAGAGGGTGTGAACGGCACTGAACAACACGTTGATAGGCTATCCCTCCGTTCATTAATTATTCCTTCTCCCGGGAAACCCTGCAGAAAGATCAAATGTTCAATCAATTGTAATAAACTGTTTATTAATTAAAACATAGGAACAAACAGAAGTTGAAGCCCAGGTTCAAGCCCGGTCCGTGGGGGGGGGACTCTCATTACGTAACGGGTCCACGTAAAGCGCCCATTAAAAATAGACCTTAATGCTCAGGAAGGAAAGCATTCCCCTAGTTAAAACAAAGCTACTAAAAATATAAAATCTATAAGGATGATTCAGCGTAAATTAGACATAATTGGAAACGTGTTTATGTAATCAATTTATTTAGAGTATACATAAATAATATATTTATATAGATTGTAAATACAATATTTATAAATATATAGAATATACATTAATAAATTCTAAATTCATATTCTATTTGAATGGCAGCGGAGTGGCTCAATGGTAGAGCGCTGAGTTGCCATGCCGAAGGTCCTGGATTCAAATCCCGATACTGGTGAGACTTTTATTAAATCTGTTAGCGGCCGGAAGGGATCCTATGGAATCTACGACCCTACCTGGAGCTCACCTAGCCTCTGTAAAGTGGGTACCCAAAATAAGGAGAGAAATCTGGTGGCTGAGCGTGGTCTAGGACAAATCACTTCACTCAACAAACGTTGTCCAAGAAAAAGTACAGTCTCTACCATGTACTGAACTCCAGATTCTTCACGGGTTATTGCGGTACAGGTTTTTTTATTCTGTTTGAGTGTGAAATATGTTTTATTATTTATTAGTAAAATATTTTCATCATATATATAGCTTTTCCTTGTGATTTCAGTAGCTTAAAATTTCACTAATGTCACTCTTAAGCATATTGTTTTGTATATTTGCAAAACAACGATGGTATTTTTATGCAATAACTATTTAAAAATATTCATTTAATTATTATTATGCTTTGAATATTAATTTCAACATTGATGAATTAAATTTAATTATAGCATTTCCAAATATATTTGAACCTTTTCCAAGTCAAATGGAACTTTTTAGAAATCAAATGCTACCCTTTCCAAGTCACAAAAAACCCTTTCCAATTCAATGTAACCCTTTCCAAAGCAAATGTAACGCTTTGCAACTCAATTGTCACCCTCTTTGTTTCAATTGTAACCGTTTCCATTTCTATTGTCACTCTTGAAAATGGTTTGAAAATTGAACGTATTGTGGATTGTGCGAAATGAAGGCCTCAGAACTCAACGGGATAAATCATGACAGTATTTTAATATTGTTATTTTCAAAACCATTATTGACACAAAGCAGTAAACGAATGAAATTAATACAATTTTCGAAAAGCAATGATTTTTGTTATTAAACACACATAATTATTCCTTTTTGAAGGAAACCATTAAAAATAAAATAAGTAAATAATTTTTTTTTTTTTTTTGAGAAAGTAAAACTACATAAACTGAAGTTATCAACAGTTTCTTTCTTCGACTTTGCAAATTTTTTGTTCGCATTACAGTTTAAATTTGTTCATTTGTTTTATTATTTACTTCTTGAGAAAAAAAACAACTTTTTGTTTTAAATTTTTTCCTTAATTTTTTGTAAACAAAAATATTATTATGTTTATTATTTCATTGCCAAAACTATGAAGATACTGTTGTTATGTTCAGATTACATGTTTTTACTTTTTTTAAATAAATCAACAATTTGTTTTTTGAATTATTTCCCTCATTTTTGTTCCCTCATTTTTGTTGTTTGTTTTAGTTCCCTCACACCTCAACAAGAGCTGTGAAGAAAAACGTTGTGATGATTTTATCCTAGCGAGTTCTGAGGCCCTAAATTCGCCCATTCCCCAGTACGATAAATTTTCAAAACATTTTCAAGGGTGACAATTGAAATGCAAACGTTTACAATTGAAATAAAAAGGGTGACACTTGAGTTGTAAAGCGTTACATTTGCTTTGGAAAGGGTTTCAACTCATATTTGGAAAGGGTTACATTTGAATTAGAAAGGGTTGCTTGTGATTTGAAAAGGGTAGCATTTGATTTGTAAAAGGTTACAGTTGACTTGGAAAAGATTCAAATATACTTGGAAATGCTATAATTTATTTTTTTTTTTTTTAATTCATATCCTCCGCAAAAATTTAATTTATTAATAGTTTCAAGAAGTTTTGAATTGAACGATTTTAATTAACAATTAATTGGCATTGTAAAGATTAAAGAATTTTCTAAGCTTAAGTGTTACACATTCTATACTTACCACAAAGTCATCAAACTAAAGGAAATAGTTAAGCAGCAATCTCCTCTTAAGATTAAGTAGCCTCAATCCAAGGTTTTATGACTTTGGTGTTATTTAAACATAATTACACTACTTCTATAACTAACCACTATTTACTATAATCTACTATATAATTATTGATTGTATTAGAAATTAGATTAAAAAAAATCGTGTTCCACTAAATTCCAAGAAGGATCTTGGGTTTAGTAATTGGTAGAGAATGTGCAGTTATTAAGATGATATATAGCCCACTTTATAGAGGCTGGGTGAGCCCCTAGAAAGTCTGCAAATCTCTTAAGATCTATAAAAATTAAATAATATATATCTATAATTGTCGTTTTTGAAAACAGGAACTTGACTCTGAGCCACCCCACTCCCCTGTTAATAATTAAGGTTATATCACTTATTCCGGTGGTTACGCCATGGTCTTATACGTTTTGTTATCAATAAAATTGGTATCGTTAGAAAAAAAGAAGGCTTGAAAATATTTTTTTTAAAAACCAGCACCACTACAACCCGTGAACGGGTCTGGGGTTCAGTACATGGTAGAGACTGTACTGTTTCATGGACACCAATTGCGCAGGGAGGTGATTTGTACTAGATCACTCTCAACCGCCAGATTACCCCCCTTTTTTGGGTACCACTTTAAGAGGCTGGGTGAGCCCCTAGATCCCATACGGTCCATGTCCGGCTGCAGGGGAATTCAAACCAGGATTTTCGGCATGGCAACTCAGTGCACTTGAGGCTTGAAAATATACCGAAATAAAAAAAAAAGTGGCACCATATGCAAGAATGGCTGACACAGCCAGTAATATTATGAATAATTTCAACTGGGATAATTTTCTATTATTTAAGAAGGCTGAGATGACCTGCATTTATATAAAGGAACTGGAAATTAAGCCAGGTTCCAAAATAAGTACATATTGGCTGGATTAAATATCTTAAATTGTTGTTTTTTATTTATTTATTTATTAGAGAGAAATCGTGGGTGACACCGCCGATACATATCTTTTCGTAGAAATTGAGTGACGTGGTGTCTCTCGAACGGAACTTTAACTGCTCCTACTACCACGCTGGCAAACTTGCAGAATAATTACCGAAATTAAAAATTATAATAATTGATCTAGTTTTAATTAATATTTATATCTATATGTTATAGAACGATATTAATATTTTTTTAATCATCATAAATTTTAACATCGTTCGTTATACCTGCAATCATAAAATAATTATTATTATTAAATGAGAGCCTTCAAATTCAATATGTCACATTCTTACGAAATTAAATATTTTAAAATCAATAAAAATTTGGATGGTAGAAAAAAATGGCTTGAAAATATACCTAAATAAAATAATGTTAGAGAAGAATTGGTCGACTGTATCTTCTAATTTAAGGAAGAAATAGTTGGGGGTGCAGTCAATCAAAACACCAAAATAAGTCAAAACTTGTGTCTGAGCTCCCCAAGCTGTAGCGTGTTCTATTCGCCCTGAAGATGGCCTACATTGTAGCCCGAAACGTCGGCACATAATAAATAAGTTAGGCTTATTTTGGTGTTTTGATTGACTGCACCCCCAACTATTTCTTCCTTAAACTAAATAAAATAAGGTCGCCTCAATAAATAAGATCGTGTAGTATGAATAAAGTAACTTAAAGGGACTATAATTTCACGTACTACAAAGCTGGCGGAATAAGTAACGAAATTAAAAATTTATTAAATTTATCTACTTTTAATTAATATTTATATATGTTATCTAACAGTAATAACATTTTTTAAAACCGTATTTTCATATATCGCACAATCATTATTTTAACATCGTACTGCAAGTTATTATAGTTACTATTAAACGAGAGCCTAAAAATTCAATATTTAGTATTCTTAACGAATTAGTTACTTTAAATTGGTCTCATTAATTTATCATACGGATTAGCCATCACTCGGAGTATGTATTATACCGAAAAAAACATTCCAGCATGATTTATGTCCCCTCTCAACTATGTTAAATATAAGTAAATATATTTTTATTAGCTTTTCATTTCCAGAATTCTAATGGCCCGTGAAGGACAGCGTTGAGATAGGCCATGGTGGTGCACTCATGCACTAGTAGGCCCCACAAATAGCCTGTCTCGGAGCCCTAGTATATCATAGCCCCTGGCAGTCTCTCAAGTCTTGACTCAATTATTTTCTTTCGGGCTCCTGCACACTGGGATAAGGATTTGCCTTCAGGCGGAATCCCCATGAGAGCATGATCCTCTAGTTCAATAGAAGAAAAAAAAAAGTCTCCTTGGCTGAGGTTTATGAGATAAGAGAGTGAATAACAACATTTTTCAAATATATATGCCTTTACAGTTTATAATTTAATGATTCTATTTATAGCTTAAAATATGTTTTACATTAATCATAACCATAAGTCCGTCCGCTAATTATATCGCCAAATGAGCTCTAAGGTCGTACATAGACATATTGTTATGTATATATCTGCATTAAGTCGAATTTTCAATGCCATTGAGTCTATTTTGGAATGGCAAAATCTGAAAGAAAAATTGGAAATTCGGTTAATACAGAAATGTGTAATTATACATTTATTATTAGTACATTATCATCCATTCAGAAACAATGATTAAAATCTATTATTGAGAACATTATTTGTTATTGTTAATATATAGTACTGAATATTAAACAAGAAAAGATATTTCACAGCCCATTCTAAAATAAACACAAAATTGTATACAACACCGTTTCTTCAAACAAGCGAAATTGCCGGGAAAATTGAAAAACCTGAAAAAATTCTTAGAATTATGGCAGGTATTTCGTAAGAGTTACCTCTTAATTGGGTTAACACTTGCCGTTGAGTCTGTTCTTGGTACTATACCGTTGGCTTAAAAACATTGTATTCTCTACAATTTACTAAGAGTAAAACTGTTTAGTACTACAGGTTATTTTTATATGAGGCGTTGTACCACATAAGTCATATTCAATATTTATTTTTTCATTGAAACGGAAAACAACTGTTGTGGTTATACGAAGTAACAATGTCAATAAAAATAAACACATGATGTATATTAGTTGAGGGGTTCAGGAATTGAAGTGAATAGCTCGGAAATTTCAGAGATTAATTTTTTTCACATTCTTCGCTAGTTTAATCAAACAGTTTTATGCTCCCGAAACTTTAGGTCAGAACCGTACAACATACATAAAGTATATTGCATGACTTAACTAGCACAAAAAGTGTCAACAAATAATCACCAATCTCTCGATAACAAGCAACATTACCGGGAAAATGAAAAACCTGAAAAAATTCTTAGAATTATGACAGGTGTTTCGTTTGTTTAGAAATTCTGAATTCAAATTGACTCTTCGATTACGCGTTAAATACGATTATTACGTTCAATTATAATGTCTTGGGTTACTAAAAGAATTATCTTAGGTTTTCTTCCTTAAACCAAAACTATTTTATTTGAGCAGCTAATCACTCGTTTCCTTCTATTTTCTTTTAGATGGGTACTTTGTTTCACTTCATTACTTGAACGGAGTCTAATTAAGATCAGATCTAGAACATATTTCATATCTTCGTTATCCTAGACTTCGTGCCAGTTCAAAATATAGTTAAACTTCTAAATTAATGAAGCAGCGTCGGTTTAGCAAATGGATTATCTTTAATGAAAGAATATGTATTCGGATGTTCTTTAGTTTTCTCTTAGTTAGAAAAGTTAGAACTATTCAAAAGTTATAAGACAAATCCTGGCGTTCCTATGGCAATTTTTATAAAACTATCCGGTCTCGCAAAGTTAAGTCGTAAGTTAAACAGAAAACTTTTAAGCTGCTCTCTTAAGAAATGTTCTTTTCAGATTCAGTATTTTATATAATTTAGTTTATATATTTTAACTACTTCCTTTATCGATAAAAAGCTAAAAGTATTATACGTTTAGCAATGATAAACACGTATGTTCGAATTTATTGTAATTCAAGAACTTTAAAAAATATTTATTGAAATTTACAAACGAATATATATTAATTCAATTAAGGATTTACAATGTCAAGTAAATACTGAAATAGCAGAGTTAAATAAGAAGGACACAAGCCCACATTCTTTCATATACCTCGAAGGATTAAAGAGAATTGAAGAAGAACTTCAGAAAACACATAGTCAATAAATCAAATAAATATGAAGGTGAAATGACACCACAATCAATTAATTACACTAATAAGGAAACCTTATGAAATTTTCATTTTGTTTATAAATCGACAAATAAAAATTGAAATATATTATTGATAAACATTTGCCCGGTAGTCCTTACTATGTATTAAGTTTTATGGACAGCGTTGTTGGCATTTTAAGCAATTTTATTTTCCTTTTAAACTTTCTTGTAGGGTGCTAATAAATAATTATTCGTTTATTATTATTATTATAGTTTTTATTCTAGGGTTTATTATTTGTGCGATTCTCTAACCCACTAATGATTTAGAAAACGTAACCCAGTGCTATATACTTAATAAATGCTTAAAAAAAGTTGTTTTCCATGACATTCTTATAATTAATTTAATCTAAATAAATAATATAATTTGATGAAGTGTGAAAAGAGATCTTATGACATACATACCACATCTCTAGTTAGCTGATTTCTTTGATTTATAACATCCCATAACAAAGTTAAAAGAAGAAACCATGCAACTGGCAAGCGCTTTCCTCTATCCTAGCTTTTTCCAAATTACTTTCCCGAGGGATTTTGCCTTTTAGGACCACATTTGTATGGGCTGGGCATAAAACCGACCCTATACACTATAACATTGTTTTTCTTTCATTATCGTTCCTATATACCTTCATAACTTTGTTTTTTCAAGAGATTGGTGATTATTGTTTAACGTTTTTTGTGCTAGTTTAGTCAAGCAATATACTTATATATGTTGCTTATATATGGTTCTGACCTAAAGTTTCGGGAGCATAATGAAAAATAAAATAAAAAAAAACTTTATTTACAGTTTTACATATACAAGTAGCTATAAGTGTTCCGGACTTCCTTTACATGTTTAAACAACAGTGATTTTAATTAATTAGAGTTGCCTTTTATAAGTAAATTTTACAGAAAAGAAAAATTAACCATAATAGTAATTCTAATTTAAAATACATAAAAATAATACTAAATAAAGTAAGTAAATATAATAATAATAATAATTATAATAATTAAATAGAAAAGAAATACACAATTAAAAATAACTATAAAATAAATACAGATAACTAGATTATGTTACCTACGAATAGTGGTTTGATTAAGTGAGAAGTATATGTTTTGTTCTTTTGTGCGTGTACCGTCGTAGTGAATGTTTATCATAGTTACCGATTTCTCGGATTAATAGGTTTTCGGAAGCTGGAGTTTTTTCGAAGTATGCTTTTGTTTGGGCTGACACATATTGTTTTACCGTGAGAAGTTCAAGATCTCTGAGCATAGTCGATATTTTCCTGTAGCGGGGATAATTATTAATAATTCTCATGCATAGGTTTTGTACCCTTTCAAACTTTCTATAATTTGTAGCGCAGGTTGAACTCCAGACAGGTGAGGCATAGGTCAGCACTGCGCGGATTACTGTTTTATAAAGGATTAGCTTGTTTTAGGGGCTTAGTCTGGATTTTTTATTAAAATAAGGGAACATTTTGTAGATGGTTTTTTCGCTTTTTCTGTTTTCCTGTTGATGTGCTCAGTGAATGTTAAGGACCTATCTAGAATTAAACCGAGGTATGTTACGGATTTAGACCAGTGGATGTGCTCGGAATTTAAGATGATGTGCTGATCTATGATGGGTCTGCGTTTTGTGAAGATTATGGCGGCCGATTTTGTTGGATTGATTTTTAGTTCCACTTTTGACAGAATTTATGGATTTTATTAAAAGCTTGTTGTAATCGGTTTACTTGTATGTTGTATCGATTCGGTATGATGCTGTATACAAAGCGGTGTCATCTGCGTAAAGCGATGTCGTTACTTTTGGGTGTTTTGGGAGATCTGATATGAACAGATTAAATAGAATTGGGGATAGGCAGGAGCCTTGAGGAAGTCCAGCTGGTAGGGGAAGTGTTTTGGAGCTAGCAGTGTTTATTTGAACATATAATTGTCTATTGGAGAGGAAGGAATATATGGCATGTATTAGGTATAGAGGAAAATTGTACAAGATTAATTTATAAATAAGACCGTAATGCCATACTGTATCGAAAGCTTTTTCCAGATCTAACATAAGCATGCCTGTATGTTTTTTATTATTAAATGCTTGTGTTATGAAGTCGGTAAGACGAGCTAGTTGGTCTACAGTGGAGTGGTGTTCTCTAAAACCGAATTGTTCATCTTTGATCAGTTTGTTCTCATTTACGTGCTTAACAATTTGTTGCGGGGGAGAGGGGCCTTTCACAATCGAAACGCAAATCTCTTCCCCTGGGGGTTGCCAGTTCTAATGAAGGACCAAATATGGTGGGAGGAGAGGATAAAAGAGTTCAACAAAACAAAATCCTCATCCCCGTTTCAAACTGATCCGAATCATTAGCCCACTCCTAAATCTTATATTTAATATATTTGATAAATGGTGCAGTAATAACAAATACATAAGAGAACAAAAAATATTTTTATTATAGAAAAAAAAAATAAAATAAAATACAAAGTCAAGCTACATACATACAGCCATCGTCCCACAATGGGTGAGTCAGAGCCGGCGAAGTGTGTCTTCTCGACCCAGGTGCGTAAAAATGCGACAAATCGCCCAGGGTGAGCCGAGAAGAGGGTCAGGAAGGAAGTAGCGAGAGAAAAATGCCTTCTCATGGTACCTGGCAGAGAGGCATGAGCGTTACACAGTTCTACCTCCCCCCTGGCCCCACACTCCGCCAGCTCCCGTCACTGACTGCCTGGGCGCTAATAACACGTGACCTATGGGACAAAGTACGAACGCCCAGGCTGGTCATTCATAACATAGGGGGGCATCACCTTCATGAAAAAAAAATAAAAAAAAATAACAATTTGTACTTAACACAATTCTTTTTAAAAGCAAGCGTTCCAGGATTTTGGATAGAATGTTTAGGAGGCTAATTGGTCTGTAACTGTAAAACTGTTAGGGTTTTTATTTGGTTTAGGGATAGCGATTGTTTTGGAAATTTTCTTAACGGAGGGAAAGTAATTGAGCCTTAATATTGAGTTAAATGTTTTCGTTATATGGCAGATGGTTTTCCTGCTCAGGTTTTTTATAATCTGTACAGGGATGCCATCGTCCCCTGAGGCTTTCTTTGTTTTTAATTTTTTTATAATCTTTCCGGTTTCTTTGGATGAAATGGAGGGAAAATTAATTTCGTATGGCGTTATTAAGTAGTTCCGAACAGATTTGTTATTATTGTGATGGTTAGAGCCAAAATTCGAAGTGGTAGAGTTCGTGGATTGGAAATTACGGGCTAATAAATCGGCTTTGTCTTTGTCCGTGTAGATATAACTATTGTTCTGTTTCAGTGGGGGAATTTTAGTAGAATTTTATGTATTTTCCACATTTTATTTTCACCAGGTTTACATGACTTTAAAGTTGTTTCTCAGTTATCATTTCTCCATTGATTGATACGGAATCTAACGAAGTTGTTGAAATTATAAAAAAATTTCTTTATTTGCGGGCTTTTGTTACGTTGGTATTTTTTCCTAAGTCTATTTTTAATTTGTATGAGCGCTAGTAGAGAAGGAGGTAAATTATAGTTACGGTAAGGCTGTGAGGAATGTTGAGGGATAGTTTCTGTCATGGCTTGTTTAATTAGTTGATTTAAATTATTTATATTTCGGTCAATCTCGTGAGAGTTATTAATTATTGGGTTTCGGAAGCACAGAACTGTTTGATTAAACTAGCGAAGAATGTGAAAGAGTTAATTTATGAAATTTCCGAGCTATTCCTTTTAAATCCTGAGCCCCTCAACTAATATACATCTCAAGTCATTTGTTTATTTTCATTGACATTGTTACTTCGTATAACCTTAAATTGTTGTTTTTCGTTTCAATGAAAATTTAAATATGGAATATTAATTATATGATATAACGCCTCATATAAAAATAACCTGTACCACTAAACTTGTTTACTCTTAGTAAATGGTAGAGAATGTAATGTTTTTAAGCCAACGGTATTGTGCCAAGGACACACTCAGCGGCAAGTGTTAACCCAATTAAGAGGTAACTTTTACGAAATAACTGTAAACACTTAACGAAATACCTGTCATAATTCTAAGAATGTTTTGTTTGTTTGAAGAAACGGTGACATATTAAATGTTTTATTTATTTTAGGGCTCTGACATAGCTTTTCTTGTTCAATATTCAGTACTATATCTACAGCCCCGATGAATAAGTGGTTAAGTCTAATTTTCTCCAAAATGAGTTTCGTGTGCTTAATTAAGCTGAACCGAGTTATATTTGTAGTGAATATGGGGCTGAGCAAGGCATTGGCTAGAAAAGGAGTTATTGTTTATATTACAACACCATTTAATGGCCAAAACTTCGAGAATTTTACGATTTCGGTAATCTGAAGGCAGTAAATTCTCTCTGGACAAAATCCGACTTAGGGTGCACCTACATTGGATCCGATGCGATGCGACGCGATCCTATTCTATCTCATAGTATGGTAAGCTGAAAAAACAAATAACTGAAATACGCAGTGAGTGCCTACAGTGGATCAGGTCCGACACGATTCTATTCTTTTCAACCCGATAGTGAAACTAGTCACTGCCTTCTGAATAAAATAATATTAATTTTATTCTTTTATTTCTTATATTTTATATATATTATAGTGAAATATAAATATATTAAAAATAATTAATAAATAATCTTAATTTTATAAATTTAAAGAACCAAATGTTATAACAATGAGGTAATATTACTATATTAGAATATTTTTGTCTTGCTGTTTGATGAAAAAAACAATTAGTTTGGTTGTTTTTCAATTTCATAAAATAGAATTTATATTTTTTAGATATTCATGTTTTATATAATGATTTAATTTATTTATGGAATAGTAGTGATATTTTTAAATCTATTTAGTTTGTAATTAAATTAACGATTGCAATTAAATTAATAAATAGGAGCGATTGCCGTCGGATGGTTATACTTGAAACCTCCCCATAATATCAAATCTCAACAAGTGTTTACTTCTGTATTTTTGTCGATCATGGATCTTTAATTGATCTACTGGGTGCTGACTTTTTTCAAAGGATTTAATGTGAAAATATTGAACAAGGTAAGTGTAATTACTTTTATAATACTGTTTGTGTGTAGTTGCTTCTTTATTCTAAAAACTATTGCGTTTTAAAATTTTCTTCATTAACAATTGTCATGAAATATGTTGATTCAATATGTATTTGTTGGTATGAACTGGCAAGAACCATTAATTAATCTTTCTCATGCTTTCTTTATGAGAATAATCTGTAAAATAAATGAAAATAGTTGAAGTGATAAGTGATTTCAATTGTTAAAACTTTGGTATACAATCAGAATAATTGTTTGTAAGATGACCCCATATCATATAATTATGCATGAACCAATTAGCCAGTAAATTAACTATTAAAATCAGGTGGACATTAGGTTTACTAATAATAACACCTATATTATACAATTACCTACATTTGAAAAAATCCATTATGGAACTAGAAATAGTATTAATTTAAATCTTTATTTCACCAAAGAACAGTTCCACAACAGAATAAATTTACCTCAGATTAAATAAATAAGTTTAGACTGAACAGAAATAATAAATATCAATGTTTAGCTTCTTTTGAAAAATGCTACAAAAGTGAAAAGTTCAACCTTTTGTTAGGTACCCAATAGATTTATTATGGAATACTTAAAACTAATTTTTATTTATCATTGTATCAATGTCTATCTGAAAAGATTGTTTTTTCCAGAAACAGAAAGAAAATATGTTGTCCAATCAGGAAGTGGCCCTGTGCAAATTTCCATTTTCAATAATTAGCAGATACTTCTACAAGTGAAAATAGATGGCGAAGATGACAATGGTTTTTGGGTTGTGTATATCAAGTATCAGAAGAAATTATGTGTATACTTTTCTAAATGGATGCCTATGATAATCAAGCAAGATATGACAATTTGGGAGTAAATACTGTATAATTAATAGTGGATATTCAAGGCAATTTAAGCTAATATGTATTTGAAAACACTACAATCTAAATCTTCAGAGGATCTTCCTCAATCACCTTAATTATTATATATAATATTATATAATTGTATATTAAGTATTATATATTATTGCTTTGTATTATTATATCATATTAATATGTTATTATCTTAAACGACAAATATTATTTATAAAATTTGTACTGTTTAATTCTTCTTGAATTGTATTTTGAAATACCTAATTATGTTATTCATTTATTTTTCTATTTAGTGCTAATATTGTTGTTAAAAAATGATTATCCTAAATTTTATTCTTTTAATTTTATAAGAATTGCAAACTATTGTATATTATTGAATAAATGATTTATTTTCTTCTATATCTGATTTATTTTCTTCCTAAACAATATTCTGGTTTCCTCTTTTCTTTATTAAAACACAATTTAAATATGCGATGAACTTTGCAGGATGTTTCTACCAATATTGCAGATCTTCATCAGGGTTGAATTATCAAGATAAAAATATTAAATGCAAAATAATTGCATATTCATAAATAACATAAATGATACAAATTTTATTAAAAAAAGGATTTAGATAAAAAGATTGATATAATCATAACCATAAGATGATTATTATTTTAATCATATCACCTAATATTTTTAAAGTATTATTTGCATTATTACTGCTATTAATATGTATATTTTTTAGCATTATATTATTTGTTTGTACATTGTCTATTCAGCCCTGATGAAACCTGCAATGTTGGTCGAAACATTGATAAGCTAATAAATATATCAATTGCTTACTATTCAAGAATTAATTTTGGCCCTCAATCAATAGACCTTCAACATACCTTTATCTGAATGTGTAAGTGATATAAATATAATAAACCCTAATTTTGTAGTATTGAATTAGAGCATCGATAAAACATTGAACATTACGAACAGAAGGAAAAAATAGAATGCTATTGTGAACCTATACTAAAGCTCCAAAATAACTGTATACTTTTATTGTTAATTGTTACAATATTTACTTAAATGAGTTCAAAATATTAATCGAAACAAATGTTTATTTATATCAATTAAATAATAATGGCAATAATAAAAGTCTTATATGAGTAATACCAGTAACCTATATATGACAGTATTGAATAGAACAATCAAGGATTGTAGAAATAAAACAAACAATGTTAAGTTAGAAAATAATCAAACTTTCATTTGCACCATTAACTATATTTTTAAATATTTCTATATTTCCATGCTCACATAGTTAATTTATTAATAAACGATTTTCAAAAACTGGATATCTTGACAATACTCAATGTAGTTAAAATGGTACTGAACTTTCATTAAAAAAATCACTGTTTATTGAACTAATAGATGATCAGATAATGACCTACTTATGTAAATCAAACCAATAAAGTTAAAATTATTCTGATAATTATGAAGGTGTAACGTATTTGATAAACTTCATCAGTTTGAATAACATTTTCTTAAACATATATTTCATTTCTGGATCAGAACTGGTGTGATTCTATTCTATTCAAACCAATAGTGAAACTATAATATAAATATATTAAAAATAATGTTTAAAGAACCAAATGTTATGAAAGTTAGGTAATATTACAATATTAGAATATTTTTGTCATGCTGTTTCAATATAAATAAATAATTTAGTTTAAAAAAAAAATAGAATTTATTGTTATTTTTTTATATATTCGTGTTTTATATAATGATTTAATTTTCTCGATTGTGATAATATTTGTTTGATCACAAAATCGAGGCTCGTTTGTTTCGAACTAATTCTTTGTCTATTTTGTTGTTTATCTTTGCAAACGAGTATCAAAAATCAGAAAAGCCCTTAGCTCCCAATGTTGCCAACTGTTTAGCAAATAAATTAAACATTACGATGATAATTTTATTAAAAGTTAATGTTTCCAATTTTATTTGACCAATTAAAATTTTGTGTAGGTATATTTTTTATGTACATTTCTGATAGATATAATTTTATTCAACGGAAAAATAACCTTCGCTACTATATTTAATGGTTCATGAAGAATGATAATAAAATATTTTAATGAGAATTAAGAATATTTAATTTTGATTTATGACGGATATTTATATAATAGTTGATTATTAAATTACAATGTACATTTTTTAATAAACATTTTAGACAATAAAGGTTTGTTGGCACACATGGTAACGGCTGGCTTATCGTATTGAAAACTAATGATTTTGAAATGTGAAAATCGCACCTGATAGTACAGTATCGCATCGGAACCAATGTAGGCGCTTCCGTATAAATAAACTATTTTGATTCCACGAGCGACTAAATCGGTCGGATTAGTCTGATAACAACGGACGGAGCCAATGTAGGCACTCTCGATATATTTCAGTCATTTGGTTTGCTTCCGAATTCTGATCGCATCGCATCGGATCCAATGTAGGTGCACCCTTAACCACATATCACCGGTGCTGTAGATATATTAACAATAATAAATGAATAATATTCTCAATAATATATTTTATTCATTGTTTCTGAAAGGATGATGATATACTAATAATAAATGTCAATTTACACATTTCTGTATTTCCAATTTTTCCGAATTTCCAATTTTTTCTGTCGGATTTTGCTAATCCAAAATGGCTTAGTTTGTTTCATTTTACGATACTTTATCCTGATATGGCTAATCGGACGGTGCTACAGAGGAAGTCCTAAATGTTATCTATCTAGGTATGGTAAAGATAAGGATCTTTAACGAGTAGCTATTACAGCACTGGCTCCGGACCGCCATCATACGTCCCATCCGAAGGACGGAAAATACCAGGATTTTTTACGCCCTTCAAAAAATCCTAGGCCACATGCCGGGCTGCGTATTTTGTTATGCTAATGACTACACCGTAGTTGACCATTCAATAACTTTGAATGTCTATTCCAAACTGAAAAGGTAAGAGTTTAGGATTTTTTTCAGAAATTTGATTTCATTCACTCACCTATATCAATCTATTATTGTGATTTACTGCTATAAACATTCTCCATAGGTCTTACAAAAAAAATGTGTCTCATATTAAAAAAACATTATCTTTAGATGCGATTTACTTTTATTTCACCCTATTTTTTGGAATTATATGTTTTGAATCATATTTTTCAAACCTTGTACTGAACCCAATACATTTAATATTTTTTCTCACTTTATTATTCTGTCCAAAGTAATCCTATCTTGACTGAAATGTGGGTATATAATGAACACTGACTTAATCTAATACTGAAACTCAAACTTAAAGACAATCTTATTCATTAAAATTTTTAGCAAATTTATAAAGAATATCTGTAAACCTAAAAAAATTTACAGTGCATGAATAAACGCGCGTTATGGTCATATTTCAAAAATGCTCCCATTATTTTAAATCAAAATAACCGCAATATCTATTTCTGCAACCTATTTTTTAAAGATAAATATTACAATTATACAGACGTTATTGATTCAATCACTGTGGACCCTAAATTAGTTGCTTGATTGGGAAATATTTCATTTAGAAATGATGTTGTAAACAGATATAAAAAGGAAAAGCGTTCAACTGATGTAATTTTAGTTAATATTAGCTCCAGGCTTGTTTTTCTTTCGTCTCTTGTTTGTTATCCGGCTTCTCCCGTATTGGGGATGTTTTCCAGAAAAAGATTTTTATCATTTATTTACCGATTCTTCTAAAACCATTATTCTTCTCAACAGTTCAATTTTATAACTCATAAATTTTAAGCCTGGGAGTGGAGTAACTCGGAGTTTGGAGCGCTGATTTGCTGCACTGAAGTTTCCGGGTTCGAATTCGGATGTGGAAGATAAATTATTTAATCTGGTAACAGCCACAGATTCGACTCCCTCTGTTATCCGTCAGGATCTGCATACTCACGCAATAAACGAGTATTTTTAATTGGAATAAAGATTGACAATACCGTTGGCTCAGAAACAGTACAGTCTGTATAAGCCCAAGTCCTGTGTAGCCCAAGACCCTTCTTAGGTTGTAAAAGTACAGATTGACCATAGGTTGACAATTTTATTCTAATTTATAATATACTAATCAGAAAAAAAGAAATATTAAGTCTGATATGGATTTTCCATGTTAAGACGTGAACGTATCTATCTTGAAAAACATTTTTTCATCTTCAGCAAATCGTATACTTTTATTTAACCTATTTTTTTCAAATTATAATAATTTATTGGAGTTCACTATATTATTTCGAACGTGATTTAAGTCAAATAATATTACTGCTAAACCGTTCGGTTGGAAACATTTCAGTCTCTAATACAATAATTAGGAAAAAACAAAAAACAATTCTGACATGGGGAATTAATTTTAAAGTGTTCGTGTCAGAAACCAATGACTTCCTGCCCTCCAATATCCTTAATAATATCCCATTGACTCCTGTAGAGCAAACCTGATACTTAGGACCACATTTTTACAACCGCTTTACTTGGAATCCTCGAACTATACTGAATAAACAAGAAACACCTTGCCGTTTCAGGCTACTTCAACATTTACTAGACAAATGCTCCTCACTTTGTTACGAATAAATTTATCCATAATGAAATTAATGTCCCATTTGCTGTTTTGCCCGAATCCGATACCAGTCCTCCATTACAAACTTTTTTCTCACTCAAACCCTCTACTTACCTCTTCAATTCCCGATAGTCCTCAGTGACGTCTGAAAAGAAGAATATCTTTTTGACCTTCCAAATTGTCAATTGCTGACTGTCAACAGTTGTTAGTTTGATGTTCACCGTATACTCAGCATCCACTCTTTGTCCTGAAGATGGCCTACATCGTAGGCCAAAACGTTGGCGCAATTAATAAATAAGTTCTGCTTATTTAGTGTTACCTATGACTGCACCTATTAGAGACTGCACCCCCTGACTAATTCAATCCATCATAATTGAGATAGTTAATTTTTGTATATATGGATGCACAAACAATATAATATAAAAAAAAAACGATTTCACTACTTTAGGCATTATAAAGTAATTTTATTTTGAAAAAGTGTGCTGAATATCGCGTGCCAGAAAATTTCTCAAGGTGGGTTGGCTACAATTGAGAAGTGTCGTACTCTGGAATAGCTATATTATGAACAGCTTGAATTTACTTAGTTTTTTTTAGTGTCATTGTTAACAAATGATCTTTTTAATTTATTTGTAATAACTTTTAAGTTCCGATCTATGGAGGCTGAAAAATGCCTTTTTCATTATTTTCTCTAATTAAAAAAAATACATACCATATTAATTCCTTTCCCTGTAATAATGAATGTTTGGAAGAGAAAAAATATTATTAATACTTATTTTTATAATAAATAAAATAAGTATTACGTTTATAATAAAAATGACGCATTGTCATATAGCTAAAAAGGACTACTCCAATGGCTTGATTTAAAAAATGTAGAAATCGGACATGAGTCATGGTCATAATTTTCCATTAACCACTAATAAATGAAATGGCTAGTGTTGTGGCTGGATGTGGGATAGTACCATAACCAATGCTCATGGAGAAGAAAGTCACGCGACGAGGACAGAGAGAGGCTTGGTGTACTTGTCTCAGGATACTAATTCTTTGGCTACACCAAATACTTACTAACCGACATCGTAGTGAAAACTACTGTAAGGTTAAACCACTGGGCTTTATCTACCAATCTGGGTAACAAACTACAACTACCTATATATCTACGTATATATATAACAGTGATTTATACGTATCTACGTATAAATCACTGCTTTAAACAGGGTAATACGCTATGAATTATAAATACGTTTTGACTGATTACCGAAAATTATTAATTTTATGGGAACACGAAAACTTAGTTCAGTACTACGAATACAATCATAATATCTAAATATCATAGTAACTAAAACAGAATACTTTATTGACGAAATATCTAATTAGAGAATATATTATATTATGCTATCATGATAGAAACATAATAATAATAACTCATTATGCTTAAATTTTTTATTAAAAAAAAAGTCTATTGCAGAATAATGATGCATTTCCAAACTGTCATTGGTCTTTTGAAATAAAAAAATATTTTTCAAACTCAAAAACTTTAAAATATAAACTTGAAAAATAAAAAAACATATTCATAGTGAATTTTATGTTTATATTCCCACATTTCCTACCGAAGGATTGCACATATTCCGAAATTCTTGGAACCTTTCACCCCTTCCCCAATCTTGGAAATGGTAAACATATTCTTGGTGGAAATCCAAGGCGTATTCCTTCTCGCCTGCTGCTTTCCCGTACAACAGTAAAATCCCCATTTCTATTTTTTCCTGAATTACATTTCCAGGTTGGGTTTAATATATTTTTCAAAAAAAAATTTCCTCTTTCAGATTCTTCTTTATTGTATATTTTAATACATGTCGTATATTATTCGAATGATCGCGAATTCGATCAATGCTTTATAATATTTGCGTGTTTTGGAAATCAAGATGATAATGGCTACCTTCATAATCATGTATATCCAAACTTAATAATGGAGCTGTATAGAGTTTGCAAGAAAACCGTATGTTAAAATTTATTCCCAACACACCAGAACAGGGTGGTTAGGAGGGAATTTTCATTACTTTTCTATATTAACCAGTATCTGTTAAGTTGAATAGATTTGTAGCTTATTCACTGTAGCGTGTACACCTAACCCGCGACTCGAGAGTTTTTATGATTTTTCTTTTATCTTTATTCCTAGTTATCGGGAATAGTTTTAGTTTATATTAAAATTATGTTTATAACGTAATTTATATAAATAATTGTGAATTTCATTTTTTTAGATTTGAAAGATGTGCCGTAAAACCGTTACTTTGTTTCTAGTGAAGTAACGTGAAAAGTATAGTGGTTAACGTATAAATGAATTGTAGAATATTGAAATGTAGATATTCAATTCAATTTGAAAAACGGTATAATATTAATTCATTTTGTTTCACGCGCTTTTTTCGGCTTGAAACGGTATAATTTTATTGTGAAATAATTTGAATTTCGTTACAAATAAAATTGTAAATTTTATTATTTTAGTTTTGGACGAGGTATCGTAAGGCTATTACTTCGTTCATAGTGAGTAACTTAATAAAAAAAGTTGTTGTTTGTTCGTTTAACGTCACTTTTTGCTGCTATGGCTAATCGGACGATGCTCCATTGCTAATTTTACCTATCCAGGTTTAATTAGGATAGGGATTTTTAACGAGTACCTGACAACGTACTGGCTCGGGACCCCCGTTTAACGTCCCTTCCGAAGGACGGCGTAACTAAGGATTTTTTACTCCCTTTAAAAAATCCTAGGGCTACCTGCCGGGCTACGAACCCGCGATCTTGGGCTTAGTAGTTTATAACGCTTACCACTAGACCTCAGGTCGCTCCGAATACAAAAAAAAAAAGTGAATTTATCAAATAACAATTTGTTAAATAATGAAATATCGATAATCAGTGTATGCATCATAATTTTACTAAACATGTTTATTTTATAACGTGCAAAGTAGTGAATAAATAAATTATTTATTCATCCTTATATTTAAAACTTAGCTGTCAGAATTACGAGGTAAAATCATTATAATTACACAATTACAATGTGCATTTACAACGATCATCATAATCTTCTATATGTTATAATGTAAGAATGTTAGTTAACACAATAATAATAACTCTTTTAAGTTCAATATAAAAATTGCCTATAGTGGTCTATATCCAATAAAGAGAAATATATTTTTATATGTTGTCCGCACATTCCAAAGTGGTCCGCATGAAGATTTGATTTGGCCACCTCTTCTGTATTCTAGACGTTCTGCTGGATCAGTTCAATTATTATATTTGTTCCATTGAACATTTTTCTAAAACGAACCTATTCAACGAAATCGCGATGTACTGAGTCGGATGCCGATATTGCTGGTAGAATAGCAGGGATCCTTAGTATAGTTTTCTATCTATCTATGTGACAATATATAAATAAATATAGTTTGAAATATTAATAATTAATATTAGTATGGAGTTTGCCATTGCCTCTTTATTGAGTTTCTGCCACTCAGTTCGTTCTAGAGCCTGTGGATTTTAACGGTAATGGTCAAATTATTCCGATAAACATTTCACACCAGTCTGGCAGTTGTCAGAATTGTCAAAACAGAAATTGTATAACAAGTTCATAATTTGTAAAGTAAATATTTCCAAACCACTGCCTCTTTTTGCCTTCGGTACTTGTAACAACATTTCAATTTAATGCTCACAATTAAATCTTTGTTGTTTTTATTATCAAATAGTGGTGTTTTCTTTCGATTCTAGTGTTTTATTTTTAAGCTACCAATCAAATTACAGCGACAAGTTACCATGACCGATTCGTTTCGTAATTGTGGACTACAGTGAACATTGCAATTTTGTTTACCACCACTACCTCTTTTATATGACCCACTCTAATGCCACCTCAAAAATTCTATAAGAGAATAGATAAGAGAGAGTTGGATCTAGTAGTCTGTATGATAGCTTATGACCCACAGTATTAGTCCTTCGCAGAAATCTTTGTGTTTTTTAAAAATTTATTTGTTATATTAAGAGACCTGTCCATTTACTGATTTTTTCCCACCAGGAATTCCACCAGCTGTCCTGGACTTCTCTTTCATCCAACTTTACTCGGCATGATTTACTGCAGTAGATGGTACTTTTAATTTCGCATCATGTGTTCAAAGTATGCCTATTTATTCCTATTGATGTTGTCCGATCTTTTGAGTGGCTTCTGTAATTGCTGGTGGCGGTTTTCGTTTCTGACAGTGCACTAATGAAATTCTCATCGTACGGTGACAACACATCCTTTACTTGAAGTATTCGTAACTGTACAAGCCTTTGATCCACGTTATAGTTCTAAAAGTCATAGCATCTGGGTATTCTAATTCGAGTGTGTAAGTCATGTGAAACCCATCCCATTAATAATAAATGCCTTTATATATACATCTTGTACATCAGGTATTTGTTGGTTAACTAAGCATTGGTAAAAATTATCAATGATTGTTATCTACTAATTGGAACCGGGGTAGCTTAGTGGAAGAGCACTTAGCAGCTATCCTTAGGATCCCGAATTCATATCCAGCTGTGGCAGAAAAAATATTTAATCTGTAAACAGTCATAGAGGAGAACCCTGTGGGATCTGTAGATGTGCCCTTCTGGGATTCACCCGGACTCGGACCCGGTGGATACCCTTAATCGGGAGAACACCTGGTGGCTCAGCGTGACCATGGACAAGTTACCTCCTGGCTCTAGGAGGTTGAAACAATACAGTCTCTACTACTACGTATCGAACCCAACAATCTTCAAGTCTTGTATTGGTACAGGGTTTTTTTTCAAATGTCTTATACGATTTTGAGGCATACAGCTGTATGTATTGAAAAACATGTTTCCGTGTCATTTGCTTTCATTTTTTTAAATTTTAAAAATCTACAAGTTGGATATGAGGGTTCCATCATTAGTGGAACTCGTTAGAAAAACTTCGCCAATAAAGCGAAAAGAATGTTATGGTTATTTTCTGCAATATTAAAATACAAATCTTCTACTGACTAATTGTTCCAGATTCGGTCAGATCACAACGCACTCCTCTTTACGCCAACATTGACGTGTTATTCGCATGTCTGGAACGCGGAACCTAGTTCCAATTCCTTGAGTTTTGTGTCACGTTGTACTTTGGGGGCCTTCGCGTGAGGATACCCAGTAGACTTTCCCTGTATATCCCTAGAGCTGAAGATGAGAGGCCCTAACAACATCGTAAACAGGGCCATCAGGGCGGCGATAGAGAAGGCCCTTGTGGCCGAAGGGAGTTGTCGGAGAGGGGAGATAAGGGCTAGGAGAAAGCGAGTGTAAAAAGCAAACGACACCCTCGTGATTTGAGTGAGAAAGAGATAGAGACAGAGCTAAAAGGATTGATTCATTAGCGATAGTGTGGAGGTGGCTGGGGCGCAGGCGCGGGCATCAACCCCCGTCCGCGACACCCCGCGGCTCAGTACAGCCCGGACGCTCTGCCGTTGGGGTCACGTCGTCTTAGGGTGAGTCTTCTTTCGTAACTTTGTCTTGTGTCTTCGTTATCTATGTCTCCTATAAACCCTCTTCTTTTACATTTCCAACTCTTCATTAAGACTGATATATACCCTTCTTCATAAATTTCAAGCTGTTTTATTTCTTATAAATCAAAAAAATACTGTTATGCATGTTCCTTGAAGTTTTCTCCCCTCTTTCCGTAGTATACAACTAATCCTACCCCCATAGCAAGTACTCAATTTTATAAAAAAACATGGTATAATTAAATGAAAAGCACAGTATTTTACAGGATTGCTTTATAAACACCGTGCCGTTTCAAGCACACAAAACAAAATAAAATAAATAAATATTCTACTCTTTTCAAATTAAACAAGTCATCTATATTTAAATATTTTACAATTTTTATACTTTAACCACGCTGCTTTACGCGTTGCTTCACAAGGAACGTAGTGATGTTTTTATGTATAGTATTCGTCCAAATATTTTTTAAAAATACAATTTTACGAAATTTAATACGAAATACTACGAAAATTAATATCATTACACCAAATACAAGCAATTTTATAAATTCCTTTTTATGATGTCAAACAAAATGTTATACAAATGTATAACAAAATAAATAAAAACTATTTTATCCTTTCTCACATTAAAATGACCATCTATATTTCAATATTTTACCGATTATTTATTCGTTAACCACCCTGCTTTTCACGTTGTTTCGCTTTTCAGCGGTTTTACGTAATCGTACAAAAATAAAGATTTCGTACTCGTGCAAAAATTGCAATTTAGTTACAAAAAAAATAATATCAATTTTTAATAATATTAAACAAATATAAAAAAAATTAAAATACTTTTACACGGTTTCAAGCAACCAAAATACAAAACAACATAAAAAATATATATAAATATATTTCAATATTTTACAACTCATTTATAAGTTATAAACATTCTACTATTCACGTTGCTTATAAGCAATGTTGATTATGATATATTTAACCCTTATTTTAAATTGATATAAAATCTTTCAATATTTTATGAACTTTTTTACCTTCACCACCCTAATTTACACATTGCTTCATCATTAAAGTTACGATTTTACAATACCACATCACAATATATTGTATAAAAATATTTATATAAATCACCTAATTTCTCTAATTTTACTGTAAACTAACACTATTTCCGATATCAAAATATAAATTTATTACAATAATCATAAAAGAAGAGTTTTATTTTAAATTAAATATATTTTTTTACTATGCACATCGAATGTGCATAATTTTATATATGTATATATATATATATATATATATATATATATATATATATATATATATATATATATTCTTAAGATAAAATGATATAAATTTAATATTTATTACTATCCTTATATGTTTTATTAATTATTAACAATGCCTATGTTAAGAAATATCTACGAGTATTATTAAAAAAAAAATTAACATCCACTTTATTAGTCTGATTTTTTTTTTTTTTTTATAAATTAATGTATTATATACATATTTTATTTTAGAAGTACGATTATTGTATGGTTCTTTTAAGCTTTGAATTATCATACATTTCATACCACATATTAATTCATCCATAAATAAGAATTAAAAATTGTTACGAATATTCAGAATTAGAACATTGATAAGAAAATATATTTCGAAATAGGCTTCGCAAAGGGAGTAACAAGTGTTTCCGGGGCTTGCGGATTTTTTTTTTTCTGTTTCAGAATATATTAAAGAAATTAATAATAATATTGTATGTTGTAATAATAAAATCATAAATTACAAAATATTAATTTCTTAACTCATACAATAAAATAATATTATGCTTTTAATGTGTTTCGTAGTAATAGTATTTATAGCACATTTGTATTTTTTTATATTCTTACAAAAATTATCGTTGAGCTTAAATCTGCTTCTCTCCAAAAGAACCTTTGAGTTTTTAAACAAAAAAAGTTTATACTATTTTTTTTATAACTTAATCATTTACAGAAAAAAACTTAAATTGGGTACTAATGATGAATATAATATATTGAAAATTTCGAAATTATTAATAAAAATCCTTATATAAATAAGAAGGATAGTAAATGTGTTCATAAAGTCAAGTAGATTTATTTTTCATTTATTTAAAAAATAAATGAATGATATATCATTCATTGGTATATCTATCATAATTTCAACTAAATTTTATTATGATGCTAGAAAAAATAGACCAACTTATAAAACTAACCATTTACTACATTACTATAAAATAACCTAAATGTATTTGAAAATTTTAATGGATGACAGGAACAAAGACTATCTATTTTTTTTTTTAATTTTAATATAATTAAGAACATTATAATATTAACTCAACTTTGGTTATAAATATAATATTTATTTATATTGGTTATACCTTAGTTAACATTCTAATTTTCTTAATTATATTAATTTTTTTTAAATTAGATAGTCTGCGGTAGAGATGATTATAGATGATGGTAGAGATTAAATTTCTATGCACCAGTTGTGCAGGGAGATGATTTGGCCATCAAGCTCAGACGCTAGGTTTTCCACCTAATATGGGTATCCACTTCAGAGAGGATACGTGAGTCCCAGGAAGGTTTGCAAATCCCACAGTGTCCGATCTATGTTTTTTTCAGATAAAATAGTTTATCTACAACAGATTCCAATCTCGGGCAGAAAATATATATATTTGTTTTATTATTTTTTTAATAAAAGCTATAAGACAATTCTCAAAAAAAATATTAAACGAAGTATTTGATTTGGTATATTCACGTAGTTTGCTAATATTTAAACATATTTTAATAATAAATGAAAATAAAATAGACTTTGAATGTTCCTTAATAAACTCCCCGTCAAAAGTATCGCAACACTTTGAAATATTTGAATTTTACAAAAACGTCTGTCTTATAACAAATTTTATTAAAATAAATTACAATATCTCTTCCAATAGACAAAAAAGTTAGAAAACTTACTTTCTAAACTTTTAATTTCTGATTATTTTAACTTTTAAATCACAATTTAAATTTTTAATTTACATTTAATAAGACGTATTGCCACCTCTGGCTTGAATGACTGCTTCCACTCGTGTTGGCGTACTTGTAAAAAGTTTTTGAAGAAAATCTTGGGGTACATTGTCCCACTCCTCCAATACAGCTGCCTTTAAAAGTTTAAGGGTAGTATGAGGTGAATCTCGTGACCGAACCGATCTTTTGAGATAATAACAAACGTGCTCGATTGGTTTAAGGTCAGGACTTCTTGCTGGCCAATCAATGGTGTGGATATTTGTGGTGTTCAGGTACTCAGAAACACATCTTGCCTTGTGTGGGCGGGCATTACCATGCATGAGCAACGATTCAGAGCCTATGAACGGCATAAAAGGCACTACATGATCTTGAAGAATCATTTCTACATACCTCAAAGCATTCAAGGCCCCTACTTGGATTGGCACTAACTCGGTACGTGCCTCCTAAAATATGCCGCCCCAGAACATGATAGACCCTCCTCCGAATGGCTCAGTTTCTACCGTGCAGCATTGACTAAACCGTTCTCTAGGCCTTCTCCAAACTTCTTCACGTCCATCTTGTGTGTTAAGGGCCACTCTCGTCTCATCAGTGAATACAACTTTTTTCCACTCCTCCACAGTCCATGATTGGTGTTGTCTTGCAAATCTCAATCTCTTTACGCGGCGTTCTGCGGTGAGAAGAGGACATCTCACTGGCCTTCTCGAGCTGAGGTTTGACTCCTCAGTCTTCTAATGACTATTGAATCCGAGATTGATATCTCTCAAACACCAGCGATCAAGTTTTTAATGGAAGAAGCTATAGAATTAGGCTTCCGAAGAGCTTGCATTTTAATGAAGCGGCCATCTATGGGATGAGTAATCCTAGGACGCCCTGACATTGGTCGCCTCGATTGACTACCAGTCTCCCTGTACCTTCTTATGGTCCCTGAAACGGAAGAATAGTGAATCCCAAGGCGATTACCAATGTAACGCAATGATTTGCCTTCTTCAGAGAGAGTGATGATTCTGACCGAATCATCGCGGCTTAAACGATTCATTGTGGATAAAATTAATTGTTTCAACTAGACTAAAGAGAAAAGAGGAAACAGACTTGAGACACCCGAAAGATAAACTTGGACTGAAAGGAAATTTAAAATGAATAATCCAAAATCTTATCGTTTGTTGGTAAACAGTGAATAAGAATGAAGTGTCTAGTCACTAATGTATCTCATTTAGTAAATAATATTACTGCAAATATAAACAAAGTACGGATTCAGGTCGAAACCATGAAAATCTCGAGAATTATGGGTGTTGCAATACTTTTGACGGGGAGTTTAGTTGTAGTTATTTCATTAATCATCTCCTGGTATTATACTTGAGCCGAATAACTAGAAAAAAATATTTACATATTTTTTATACATATCTGTAGCAATAAACAGGCCCTGTAGAGATCCGATAGCGGTCCAGCAAAGTGATAAATTGTTTTATTACTAGCGCCCTTTGAGGCAGATTCATCACGAGCTTGAGCTGCCCCCAGAGTTATGAGATCCGCCGGCGGGCTGGGGACAAACAACAGCAAAGACGGCACTGCAAATTAGAGCATGCACTATTAAAGAAGCTCTTAAACCAAATGCCGCTATTAAGTCTTAGCTCTATTTCTTTTAGGCAATGAGGCGTATAGAACTAGATTAAATATTTATGATTAATCTTCTATCAACATTCATTGTACCACTATGGCATACAAAGGGAAGAGTCTTGTGTGTTCAGTAGAGACTGCAGAGACTGCACTGTTTGTGAGCTAACAGTTGTGAAGGGAGATAGAAAAAATAGACAATAAAAAAAATAGAAAGTAGAAGATGATTTCGCCATCGAGGTTCGCTAGGTTTACTCCCAATTAAGGGTACCCGCTTTAGAGAGGATGCGTGAGTCGCAGGAGGGTTAGCAGATCTCACAGTGCATGGAATCAGGTATCTGTTCCGCAGGTTGTCACTTCGAGTTGAGTTACAAAAGTTTTAACTGTTCCTAACTCGGAATCGTGTCATTCTCGTTTTTAGCTTGAAAAGGGCTTTACACAAGCAATAACTCCATATCAAGCTAACATTTGACTTTCCCACTTGTAAGCTAAGAAAATAGCAGGATTCCTCTTCAGTGAATGAGTGCAGACAAATCATTTTGGACAAAGTTCAACTCAACATTTTGTCCACCGGAGTTGTAGATATAAGGTATTCAACAAAATAACTACACTCATATACAATTTTTGGAATTCAGGGGAGATACTTGTTAAGGCAAAAATATTTTGTCTGAAGTTCATTTATGGTTTATTTAAACCTCTAATTTTCAGCCATATCAGCTCAAGGCACATGGCATTGAAATATTCTATGAGAAGTTAATTTGATTTGTATGAGATCTTATGCATACAATGGTGAAGATATACAATGAATTGTTGTGGAAAATCAAATTTGGAAGCGAAATTAATTCGGTGAAATTATTGATTCCACACTTCGTTAAGGTACTAATAACACAAAACCGCAAGAAATAACATTTTTCATTCTCCTTTTCTTTTTCTCCAAAAGAAAGCCTTTTTTTTAAAAAATATTTCCTATTAAATGTTGTGACTAATTGAATTAGCCATAATATAAGTTTTGGCGTAAGGAGTTGGCGGCCCCATCTATCAGTCATCTGACTACAATTTCCCCAACCTGGTCCTCCAGGTTGGGAGAAACCCAGTACCGGGGGTATAGCTGGTTCCCCCTTTCTCCTGAGCGGACATTAATGTTCTGTAGACCAATTGTCCCGAGAATAAGGGGCCTACATCGCTGGGCTAATATCCCGCTAGGTAGAAAATTTATTCAAAGTAAACAAAATAGCCTCCAGGCTCTTCGACGCTAGAAATGGCATAAGAGGAAATAAAAAATAAGGATAATAACACAAGGGAACAACATTTTTGTTGCATGAAATATTTTGACTAATATTCTACTTCCTCGAGGTGCTGATTTAAGATCTGAAGTCAGTTTGTTTGTATCAGCTTTACTTTTGGGGTTATAATTATAAACTGTTTTTTAAGATGAAAATATTTTTTATTAAGAAAACTATTAAAAAAATTACCACTACATATCAAAAAATTTTCTTTTGTAAGATTTTCTGGCTTGATTCGGTTCACGGGGGCTGTTTTTAATGCTCCAACAATAGTCCGCCATCATGTGAGCATTCCAGTGACCTTGGTAACGTTCCTCCATAGTTCGAATGTCCTGATGGAACCGTTCCCCTTGTTCTTCACTCAGATCACCAAGATTTTCAGGGAAACGGTCCAAATGGCTGTGGAGGAAGTGTACTTTGATGCTCATATTACAACCAAGCTGCTGGAAGTGTAACAACATTAGTTCAATATGCTCCGCATAGCTTTCTTCCTTTTTGTTTCCCAGAAAATTTTGAGCAGTCCAAACGAATTCATTCCAGGCATTTTTTTCAATATCAGTCATGTAACTAATAAAGTTTTCATCCTTTATCAACCTTCTTATTTGGGGACCATCAAAAATTCCATTTTTAATTTTTTCTTGGCTCAAATTAAAGAACTTCTTAGAGATGTATTTATAGCAATCACCACCCTTGTTCAAAGCTTTGACAAATTGTTTCATGAGCCCTAGTTTTATATGCAAAGGTGGCAGTATTATTCGATCCGTGGGCACAAGGGGCTCATTTATTACATCCAGTTGTCCCGGAACCATAGATTGCCTGGAAGGCCAATCTTTTCTAATCCAGTGCTCAGACCTAGCTCTGCTGTCCCATAAACAAATAAAACATGGATATTTTGTATATCCACCTTGTTGTCCAAGAAGAAAATTCACCATTTTTAGATCAACACTTATCAACCACTTTTGTTCGTTGTATTTGATTCTATCCATTACAGAAGCTACAGTAGCATATTCTTCTTTGACTGTAGTTGAATGTGCAATCGGTATCGAACCCAGCTTATTGCCGTTAGGCATAAGTACACATTTCAGGCTACGTTTAGAGGAGTCAATAAATAAACGCCATTCATTTGGATCATACTTCTGTACTCCCATTGCTTTCAATAAACCAGGAACATCTGAACAAAAAGCAAAGTCGTCATCTTTAGAAAAGAATGACAGCAATTCTGCCTCTCGGTTACGATAGTATGAAATTCTTGTTTCTGGGGTTAAAAGATTTCTTTGCTTTAATCGAGAAGCTAGAATCTCCGATGTCTTTTTAGAAAGACCAAGATCTCTGATTAATGCATTGAGGTCTTCCTGATTAAAGAGCTGGGGCTCAGAAGTAAAATCAGGGTAAGAATCACTTGTCCGACTTTCATCACTTGAAGAATAGTTTTGTTTTTCTATATCATGATCATTTTGTACAGATGAAGAAGCTTGGGGTACTGGTGCATCGCCAGAGAACAAGACTGGTCGAGTAACAGATAACAAGTTTGGATAAGACCATTTCGACCGGTTATTTTTATTAATTCCATTAATATCAATCACACAAAAATAACAATCATCTTGATGATTATTAGGTTTCCGCCAAATCATTGGTGTTTGATACTTAAAATGGGGTCTTTTCTTATTTGCCCATAATCTCAAAGACTCAACACATGTTTTACATACCATATGAGGGATCCAGTACTTGTCACGGATGTCCAAAGCGAATCCAAAGTAATCAAAATATACCTGTGTTATAAACTCTGACACACTTAGCCTACAATTTTTGAATGTATATTCACCACAAATGTTACAGAAATAGTTTGGATCGTTTCTACAGATATTTCTTAACTTGGACATTGTTATTTAACACAAGAGCACAAACTTTTTCACTAAACAACTCAGTTGAATTGAAGTTTGAATGTGACTAGTACAAATATATGTCTATCAGCTGTTTGCCAAAAACAAAAGGTGCTGGAGAAAAACTGAGGCTAGATTTGTAATCACCAACCTCTAATTAGTAAACAACAGGCCTAAAACTCCATGCAACAAAAAATTAATAAAAATTTGTTCCCTTGTGTAATAATATAAATTTAAATAACAACTAAGCTAAATGAACCCCCTAGTTTTGACCATATATTTTAATAGTTTCGGATTTCATAGGGGTCCTCATTTAGTCTTGAAAACCCTTTACACATAGATTCAACACATACTTCATAATTATTATTTAACACATTGACGCCCGGAAACGAGATTTCTTGTTTTTTATTAGGCATTTATTGGTGACCGGGAACTAGAAATATCATTTTGGTGATAAGCTCCGGTAACATAATAAATTGATATTATAACATATATGATGAAAATTATAACGTTATATGATAAAATGACCGGTCTTATAGTAAAATTCAGCAAAACATTAGCGGGCGGCAATGTGTTAACTAGTTGGAAGCAATCAGATGAATATGGAGTTTTATAATAAAACCATGTTTCCCAATGTAAGGTACCTAAAATTTTAAATTTTGTAATATGGAAATTAAAGTTCTTCCGAACCCAATGTATTCACTTGACTGGTCTCCAAGTAAGTGTTATTCCGAGGGGTTGAAATATATTTTAAAAAAAATATTCCGAAATAAAAACGAGATTAAATTTTCATTACTCGATTTCATTTATTCAAAAGGCAGAAGAGTTTCTTTAAACAAGCTCCGAAAAACCTTTGAGGAATTTATTAAAGCTAACGAAAGCTATTTCGAATAACGTTCATTTTACTTTCATATTTGATTCATTCCCCTGGAATTGGCATTCCGTATGCTACAGCCTTACCAAATGTCAATATTACCAAAAATAAGAGGATACTAAAAAGACTTAGAATATTATTTATTCATAGGCAATTCGCGAAACAGATGATACCTGCCGAAACCCAATCGTATTGACTTTCTGCAATCCGCAAACACAACAGTCCCCTACCAACAGATTTGAATGATGGAATAAGATAAATAAAATAATATTTATACATTATATTTATTTATTTATATATATATATATATATATATATATATATATATATATATATATATATGAAGAAATAGATGTATAAAAATAAAATAAATAGCTCCAGACAGCTCCAGCAGATATTGCAAAGGAATCTTCTCTGAAGACAAAATTGTGCAAATTTTATTTTTTTGAGGTTAGTTTTAGAAATAATTATTGATATATCCATTAAAATGTTGAACTCTGTGCTAATTAATATTTAGATATCAAGGAAAAATACATCCAAATCGCTCAGTTTTACTGAAACAAATGTACTTTCTAATGGGTGATTAGCCCAGAATAGCTTCACTCCCAAAACAATGATCTCAGGGAAAATTAGGATCCTTTGATCTGAATAATATTTAAATAATAAAATGGGATGCCACCCTTAAATCGTTATAATTCGTTACAGTAATACGTGATTGACTGACTAGGAGTTGTTTAGTGAATAAAGATCCTTTTTCATTGCATTTGTTACCTCTTCGTGCAAAATAATTTCGATTATTTCAGCAAATACACCTTTACACACCTTTTGATAATACAAAAATTTATTACTTCAAATTATTTAGTATTATTTCAAGACCGTGGAAAAATTCCAACGAAAAGCTTTAAGTCTCCAAACTAAAACAGAAATAGAAATTATCTGTCCAATATTTCGCCCATTCAGGCATCCTCAGGGTAGAAAGAGAATAACAGCAAAACAAAACATGAATAATGCACCCAAGAAACATCCCACCACTTCGAAGGCTCAAATGCAACTAATGAATCATAAGGAAGGTTACTCGACCCCAGCTGGTTAAGGTTAGATAAAAACAGCTGATAGATAGTTCAGAAATTCAAAATTCAATATACACTCACCAAATTTCAAAAAGCACCACAGGAAAAATAAATAATAGCAAACATCACTAAACTTGAGACGAAAAACTATATAAAAAAATGAAAGTAAAAATGCAAGAAAAAAAAAATTATCATCATCAAGAAACCAGTGGACCTATGGCTACTCCACATAATATATTAATATTGAAAAGTAAAAAAGAGACCTTACATAAATGTTAAGACCGTGGAAAAATTCCAACGAAAAGCCTTAAGTCTCCAAACTAAAACAGAAATAGAAATTGTCTGTCCCATTTTTACTTTAATTTTTTTATATGGTTTTTCGTCTCAAGTTTAGTGATGTTTGCTATTATTTATTTTTCCTGTGGTGCTTTTTGAAATTTGGTGAGTGTATATTGAATTTTGAATTTCTGAAGTAACCATCAGCTGTTTTTATCTAACCTTAACCAGCTGGGGTCGAGTAACCTTCCTTATGATTCATTAGTTGCATTTGAGCCTTCGAGGTGGTGGGATGTTTCTTGGGTGCATTATTCATGTTTTGTTTTGCTGTTATTCTCTTTCTACCCTGAGGATGCCTGAATGGGCGAAATATTGGACAGATAATTTCTATTTCTGTTTTAGTTTGGAGACCTAAGGCTTTTCGTTGAAATTTTTCCACGGTCTTAACATTTATGTAAGGTCTCTTTTTTACTTTTCAATATTAGTATTATTTCGTTAATAATTATTACTTGGATATCACAACACATTTCCAAAATTACCTCAAACATACGGTTGGTAGGTAATCGCGGTTATTTAATTTAATTGTTCAGTCTTGTTAGCATCGCTACACGTTCATTATGCGTTGATCATAGTTGGATTATGTATCTACTTAAAAATAAGAAAATTCAAAAATAAACCTTCAGTCACAGTCACAGTCGCCCGCTTCTGGTCAACGATTGCCGCTGTCCTGTCTGTTATGGTATTCTTTTATCTTCAGGTACTGATCCTAAGGGATACTTATGTTACCTTCTCAGGGATCCTTAACATATTTACTTAGATACTCCTAACGTTCCAAATAGTGTCACATAAAGCATCCCGTTTCCTCGGGACAAGGGTTTGTTTGGTTGTCCGAAGTTGGGTCCTTCCCAGGGGAGGGAGAAGGTGATCCTGAGGTGTGTACTTTATGTAGCCTTGCTTTAGAATAATTGCTCAGTTCTGTACATTGTGTAGCCGTTTACTGAGCTTGAGTTTCCGGGGCTTCGTTAATCCCAACTAGCCTGGCACCAACTACCTTGCGGGAACAGAATGGAAGACCATGACAACTATAAACTTCATTCAGTGTAGAAGTCTCTTAGGACTCTCGAGAGTGTCGTATATCTAGAATATGTTGAATGCCTACGCAGAAAGAAATCACAAAAATATCAGGGAATCGAAGTTCGAAACCTGACAAGAATCAGAGAAGAATAACAGTCATGGTTAAACGTTCCCCGAGAAGCTCAATGGAAGGTGCGAAAGTAGGAGAAGGAAATGTATAAATTTAAAAAAACTGCTTCAAGTATTCAAAGAATAACATTTACAAAGATAACAATAGAATAGAATAGAATAGAAAAATAATTTTATTCTGGGACCAGGTCCCTTTAGAATAACTGAAATGAACAAATGTAAATAAATATTTATCGATTTAATAGTTAAAAATAACATGTTAATCGAACGGATTTAACTGGAAAATGTGATAGTATTGGTGGTATTCACATGGCTTATTACTCATGAAGTATTGTTCATGAGACTGTTCAGTCGCGAATCAATCTAATAAATTCAAATTTAAATTTCCCTGTCTCGTTTACAGTTGTTCATTGGCTAACAACGAAGGGACTATGTTTTCTCTCATTCAAGGGACTATTTTTTTCTACCACTCCGTCTTCGTGCGGAAGCCTCCGCCTTGGCACTTGGCCTCCAGACTGCAAGCTTACATCACCTCTCCAAGCTACCCTCCGAAGCTACCTCGCCGCATTCACCTTCGCCATCGCCAGCAGACTTAAATGTTCCATATGCGCAATGTCCTCACCAGCCCGATCCCCGAATACTAGATGTAACCAGAATTGAGATGACGAATACATCGTCAAACGCAAGCCCACCTTTCAGATAATTAATAAGAGGGAGCTGTCCACTGTTCATCACCACCCTCTAGAACAATATTTAATTCGCCGTAAGAGAGAAGGACTCTGTAATCGTTCATCATAGAACCCCGATAGTCCAGTGTTACTGTTAGTGATTAGTAAAATTCCCTTCTATTCCGAAATAACATTCAACGTTTCGTTCATCATATTTATCCAAAGTGACTCTTCGATAGAGACGCAATAATCCATTTCTATTTCTATTTCTAAAATCACTCATTTCATATTGTTCTTAGAATAAATAAACTACCACATGTTTCAGTATCTGATCTAATTTATTTAATTCATCGAATCTATTCTACTAATATAATTTATTATTTATTTTCTACATTCAGTCTAATCACGCCCTAACAGAGACACCTCCAGAGTTTGGCAGCATGGGCTAGAACTTGTCTAAACCACTAAGGAAGAGTAATGTAAGGAAGAAAACAAAAATATAAAAAACTTTGCAGTAACAAGAATATAGTGACATGTAATGTAGAAATTTAAAATAGTTAATAGATTTGATAACACAGGCCAACAAAAAAAACCTTTTTGAAAACTTTTTTAATTTTAATAGCTGATCTTGATAGATTTTTATGTGCTGAATCCAAATCTGCTCGTAGTTTTTATGTATCACCCTTAGTTTCCAAGCAAAATGTATTTTATTATACAGTCTAATACCCATTTACAGTATATAGGGAAATCAATGAAACACTGTAGAATCGTAAAAATGGTTTGTATTTACAGTAAAATACTTGGAATAGTAATTTTATGTGATGATACAAGGTTCACTTGTCAACTGGAATTGGTTTATATTTTCTTTCCCTTTTTTCCTTGAAGCTTCTTGTGTAGCTTTTCCTGCGATGAATAGCTTGCTGAACTTCCCGGTGAAGTGACCAACAGTAATCCCCCATCATGTTGGTATTCCAGCGGCCCTGGTAACGTTTTTCCATCACTTTAACGTCCTGGTGAAAACGCTCACCTTGCTCCTCACTAACATCTCCTAAATTTTCCGGGAAGTAATCGAGGTGGCTGCTCAAAAAGTGAACTTTCAGGCTCATCAAACATCCTAACTGTTCAAATTTTTTTAACATGTTAGCAACAATAGCCTTATATTCTGGGTCTTTTTCATTTCCCAAAAACTTGGTGACAACTTGCTTGAATGAAACCCATGCTTCCTTTTCATTTGAGGTCATTGTGGATTCAAAGTTAACGTCAAACATCATTTTTCTAATATCAGGCCCGGTAAAGACGGCTTCTTTCAGTTTAGCTTCTGAAAGGTGTGGAAACTTCTGACAGAGATATTTGAAACAAAGCCCATCTTTAGGCAAAGCCTTTACAAACTGTTTCATGAGACCTAACTTAATATGTAGTGGTGGTAGGAGCACGTTTTTTGGATCTACAAGGTTTTTGCGTAAAATGTTCTTCTCGCCAGGCTTTAAAGACTCCCTAGCAGGCCAGTTCTTTCTGCACCAATGTTGATTCCGAGCTCTACTGTCCCATTCACACAAGAAACATGGAAATTAGGTAAAACCCCCTTGCTGACCAAGGAGCATGCACGTAACTTTCAAATCACCACATATCATCCAACCGTGTGCAGAATAACCTATTTTATTTAACACTATTTCTAGATTTTCGTAACTCTCTTTCATATGTACAGAATGACCGACAGGTACAGAGGCATACATGTTACCGTTGTGTGCTAAAACTGCCTTCAAACTATTTTTGGATGAATCAATAAACAACCTCCAATCTTCTGTTTTGTATTCAATTCCAAACTCATTCATTAAACCATGAATGTCTGAGCAGTACACCAAATCACCCTCTTGTTCAAAATACTTCGAAAATTGTTGTTCTCTCTTCCTATACACATGAATGCTGGTTCCAGCCGCCAGCAAGTTCTTTTCTTTTAGCCTAGAGCCAAGCAGTTCAGCTTTTTCTTTTGTTAAGCCCAGATCCCTAACTAAGTCATTAAGCTCGACCTGAGTGAACAATTTAGGCTCTACATTTTCTGTAACACATTGGAATTCTTCATCGTGTTCATCTAACTCCGACTGTACATCAGAAAATACTTCTGTTTCAATAGAATTTAAGTCCTCTGGTGGTTCCGGGATTGGCAAATCTACACCGTGCCCTACTGGTCGGATGGCGGACGGAAGGTTAGGGTAGCTTATTACCTTCTTGTTCTTAGAGTTATGACCAGTAATATCTACACTGCAAAAGTAACAGTCATCGGAATGATTTTTTGGTTCCCTCCATATCATGGGAACAGCAAATTTAAAGTGTTTTTTCTCTTTTTTTGACCATTTCCTGAGGTCTTCAACACATACATAACATACCTTATGCGGTGCCCAAGGTTTATCCTGGTCTCCAAGTTTGGTTCCAAAGTATGCTAGATAAACCTTTTTCACAAAGTCTGTAATGTTTCTTTGGTGCTTTTTAATAACAAACTCACCACAAATATAACAAAAACTGTCAGCAGAGTTTTTACAGCCGCGATGAGACATTGCACTGAGCACATGTACAGGAAACGTAAAAGTGAGGTTATGTTGAAAATAAACAAAACATCAGCTGTTTAGCATGTGTTTCAGCAGTGCTGCCAACATCATCTTTGTTCATTAGACCTATTTTTTCATGTTATCTTAACTATGAAAAAGCTGTTAAATTCTAAAAATATTTCTTTATTTCATGAATTTAACTATAAAATGTGAATAAATGGTGGGTGATACAACTTTTTAAGCATCATATTTGGATTCAGCAACCTAAACAACATAAGAATAAGGTATTTTCATTAAAAAAGTTTTTTCATCGTTGGCCTGTGTAATTAAAGATAACGAATATTAAAATAGTTACAGAACATAATAAATTTAAAGTAGTGACAGATATAATAAAATTAAAGATGATAAACAGAAATTAAACTAGTGGCATATATGATAGAGAATTAAAGAAAACGAATATAAAATACAGAAAATAAAAGTACAGAAAGAATAAAATGTAAACATAATATAAAGGGAAAGAAAAATGAGGAGGTAAACAGAAAGATACAAAATGAGAAGATTAAAAATTTAAAAAAAGGGGTGGAATATGAAGGATTTAGAAAAAAACTAGTTTAATTATAGATATAAATTGTATTATAATAGACTTCTAGAGATTACACAAGTAAAATGTAATAATAGAAGAATATGTAGAAAGAAATGAATAGGTATCTTGTAGAATGACAGTTAGAAATGTAAATGTTTTTATGTTTTTTTTTTGTATGTTTTTCTTTAACACTAAGGAAGAGAATTGGCAGGTGATTTAAATTAAAGTATGTAGAATATAGAAGAGACTTTATGTTGAAATCAGCCGAAAAACCTACCCTGAGTAGGAAGGACAGGAAATCTTCTTTTCTCCCATTTCTGCAGATTCGATTACAAATTAGATCAAGAAATGCTTATGACTAATGATTGGTTTAGCTTCGAGTTCTAAGACATGAGAATGCACTATACAAAATACAGATATAGTCGTAAAATTGTAGAAAGGCTGGGAAGAAACTACATACACAATGATTTTCAGTGGAAAAAGTTGCATAAACGAAAGAATTGCGTAAGAATAGTTATCCTTTGACAGAAACTACGAATATATCGATTTTAATAGTAACAGGGCTAAGGGTTTTTACAATTTTGGACGAGAAAGTCGAGAGGAATGGACAAAACGTCTTTGGTATTCGCGAAGTTTAGTTCGATCTTATTGAGCGTAGTCCTCTGAGAATTGGTGTCTTCTTGCAGTTTTAATATGTTACCAGAGGATTATAAATGATTCATATCCCATTCACCCATTTATCAGCGTAACTTGTGAGCCGTCCTTCAGCCCTCGTTCAATCCACTTACATGTTAGCTGACAGAAGAAGTGTAAGATGGAAGTATATTCACTGTCGAATGGAATTAATCTATATAGATACCCAAAGATAAATGATTATTAGCTATAGACAAGCATTATAAATTATAAATTATTACATTACTCTAATCTCTTAAGTTCTTTAAGTAATGATTCATCCGATAACTCATGTCATTCCATTTTCAATCGATTCCAGCCTCATCTTCATTCGACTCTTTTCAAAAGAACCAATAAGTGATGTTGATATCATTAAATAAACGCCCACGTTTTAAATATGCAAAATCAATTAATTAATCATACAATTTCAATAACGTTTTAAACTTAACCCATTCTAATCCTTTATATCAAAATCTCTTTGGACTCTTTGGACGAATATCCCTCACTTTTGATTCGATACTTTTCACTAGAGAGTATTATAGATACTTGCCTTAAATCCAACCCAATTTTGCACCATTTATATAATGAATTGTATAAACGCTTCGAATTATTAAGTTTTTATAGGGATAGTGAAGGATCTTAACATTGCACGTTCTTGAGGGTTGAAACACTTTATTTATTACGAAATTAACACAAGGTAAATTGTTGTCAAAACAAAAAGTTTATTACTTACAGTTGTGTTCGATAATAATCAAATTCAGTATGTGAAACAATATGTGTAGGTTATCTTATTGTTATTATATTGTCCATATATCACTTCGATTTATCGATGATCGATGTTCGATGTCTCTACAGAATAAATTAATTTAAGAAATAATTCTGAACATTTAAAAAAATAAAACTATTTTGTTCCCGAAGCAATATTACTTTTAATTTAAAATTGTTGTTGATTATATTTATTTTATAGGCAAACGAGGAGGACGAATAATAGGTTTAGAATTTAAATGTCGTTTGGTATTTCATATATCAATTAAAATGCAATTAATTAATATTCATGGGTTTATTATAGATATCAGATTAGTATTTTTTTTTTTAATTACGACGATATAAAAGTGTATAGCCTTCAGGAAATTCCATTCCATTTTTATTATTTCCATTTTCTTCACTTTTTATAGTCGCACATAAATTCGCATTTTAATGAAGCATTATTTTCTTAACGGTATTTCGTGAATTTAAATGTAGTAATTATTTATATTTATATTATTTTACAGATCCTTCAGTTCTGGAATAGTTATGAAAAATGTCCAAAGTAAAACACTTCGAGAATCGTTACATTTTTTTTCACAAAGTCCCCTCAATAAATTATAAATCAGGATATAATTCCAGTTATTCAAAATTATTACAGATTATCTCATCATTCAAATTATAATAAAAATAACAAAATCTTTATTTTTTAAACATTTTAATTAACCAACCAATATTTTTCAAATATTAGCAACTATTCGTTGCTCAAATTCAAATAATTATTATTAGTGGAGAACGGAGATAGTTGGGAGGTGCAGTAAAAAAAAAAACACTAAATAAGTACTAGATTTATTTAGACTTGACGAGAGCTCCGGCGACAAGAGCAGATGGTATAGCCTGTGGGATTTCTGTCGTGCCAACTTCAATCTTGCCTGAACGTGCTTTGAGAAGGTGAGATGCCTATCAAAGGTAACGCCAAGGTGAAGGATTGAAGTAAAAGGATTGAAGGATCTTCTATCCTCGCAGTCCACGGTAAAAGTCCTCGGTAGAGGTTTCCTACTCACACTCTGAAATGACATCACTATGGTATCCGTCTTCGGATTCACCCTGATGCCAATCAGTTTCAGCTCGTTCACTATGGTTTCAGTCGCTCTTTGTGTCTTGCTATGGGCATGTGGGGTGCTGATGCTGGTGGTATAAATCCCAATATCATCCGCATATGCTGCTTCCATTGCTCCTGGGTGCTTCATTGCGCCCAAGGGTGCTGTGAAAATCACAAACATCAGTGGCCCCAATGCAGAGCCTTGAGGTACTCCACAGGTGGTGGTGCTAGAAGTCCAGTAACTGTTACCGACTCGTACGACGAATGATCTTCCGCTTAGCTTTGGATCAGACGACATAGATTGGCGGGAAAGCTAAACTCTATCTATCTAAGCGTCGAAGTAACAACTCATGAGACCCACAGTCAAAGGCCTGGGTGCAGTCCAGTGAAATGAACGCCGTAGCTCTGTTCATCTGCATGTGCTCTATGGTGTGCACCTGCAGCTTAGCCAGGTGATGGTTGCATGCAACTCCTCTCAGGAAACCAGTCTCCTCAGGGGGGGTGACGTTGTTCTCTCTGCATTGCTTAGACATGTGATGGTGAACCAGCCTCTCAAAGATTTTGCTCACGTGAGGAAGCAGGCTGATCGGCCTATAGTGCTCAGGTAGTCCCCCACTCTTCCCAGGCTTGAGTAGTGGCACTACGACGGCTTGTTTCCACACATCAGGGAAGTACGAGATCCTCATGCAGGTGTTGAATATGTTCAATAGAAAGCCTTATTATTATTATTACATATGTAATTGTTTTAATTTATCACATATGTAATAATAACGGCGAATAAATATAACACATGTAACAACTATAATTCTACAGCTCGGTGAACCCCTAGGTCAAGTCGGATTATGTGCAGAGTGAGTTAATTGCATTCAGATTGCTTTCGGCATTAAATAGAGTTGTAATATAAACAATAACTCCTTTTCAAGCCAATCCCTTAATTAGCCTCTTATTCAATAGGAAAATAACTCGATTCCGCTTACTTAAGTACAAGAAACTCATTTTGGACAAAATTAGACTTAACCACTTATTCACCGGGGCTATAGAATTATATCATCACTTATGTATAATAAAGCAGCTCGGTGACTAAAGCTATTTTATATATTAGGGAGATTTATCCTGTATAGAGATAATGAGTTTCATTCACTAAGTATTTAATTAGCATTATATTTCATAACATTTAATCAACATAAATAAGCATTTTTACAGAATCGAAACGTTGTATCTCTTAAATTAAAATCAAATAAATAGTCTCTACCACTTCTGAACACAATACCCTTTATGGTTTCTACTAGTGCAGTTTTTTTTTTAATGGACAATCTCCTAAAACGAAGTTAACTGAGCTAGGGAATGTCAGATGAATATATATTTTCCCTAATATCAGTAAAATTCGAAATTCAAACGAATTAAGGTTTTGCGATAGGTTACCTTTTAGCAAAACCCGTTTAGATTTTATTTTAAAATTTTGATATTCTTTGAGGACTTGAAATAGCCTACTAGCCGCAGAGAACCATCAATATATTCCGAATTACTTGAGAGCGTATTCAGCGCAGCGCGATTGAGCTCCGATCGCTGCATATTTAATTTGTGTATGGTCTGAATGAGAACAGCAGGAGCTGGCAAACACGCTATTTGTCTAGGGCCGCGGTAGTCGATCTACATAACTAGTTTCCAGGCACGCTAAAGTTTGAAGAAAATTTCGGAATGTCTCAACTTGTCTTTAAAAAAAAACAGGTTAGTGCGCCTTAGCATGCAAATTTTATCTTTTCTATTGCCCCGTTCGGAGCGGACTTAATTTTTCATTTATCGTAACCGCAAAGCGAGAAAAAACCAACATATTTAAATGCTTTTACAATACAATACTTCCAATTTTAAAAAATAAATAATTCTTATCTTAATTTGAACGATTCAACTCTAATATATTCATCAGATCTTAACCGTACTTTATGAATACTTGGGATACAATTCTTCGTTAGGATACAATTCTATTTATTATAAAATCATTAGCATAATTCCATGATTTTTCAAAACTTTTAAATCTAACTTTATTTATTGAAATTTACAACTGGATTATAAAATAATTAATTGTATTATTAATTCTGTATTACCATTATAAAGGGGAGCGGAGTGGCCCAGTGGTAGGGTAATGCATAAGTCCAAACAATTCCAAAAAAAATTTCCAAATTTATTGGAAGCGGTTGTCTAGTAAGTGTAGAAGCAGCCTGAAAGGCTGATTTCCCAACTATACCCTGAAGATTGAATCATTTTTATTCCGAAGTTGTTTGGAAAGCTGAAGATTATTTGTACCTTTCTTTTCAGAAAATTGTTACGCCTTTGAATTTGTCATGGGTAATGGCGTCTTGTGATTCAATATTTTTGATATACACAATATTTTATCGCTAGAATAGCTCCCTGTCCACAGGAGTTATGTTTCCAATTTCTCATTGCGTAATCTGCAGAAGCCTTGCAGATTGAATCTTTCCCTTTCTCAGTTCCGTGTTCCTCGGTTCCAGCATTCATAGGTTATTAACATAATTTGATTTAGTTTTACAATTAATCAGATTTGTCAATTTATTTCAAGTTGTTTAAAACTCACTTTTATGTTATATTATTATATAATATATTAGCATTTGTAATGTATCAAGTAAATCCTATGTGCTTGTTTTTTACGAGTATGAACTTCATATGCTTTTTGTAATTCTTGATGGTGACGTAAGCAAGAAATGTTTAAACCCTTGTTTTTAAACGAACCTGCGGATTGTTTTTCATGTTTCTTCTTTTAAGTGGATTTTGGTTATCCGAACTCTCGGTTATCCGAATCACCCCAGACGACATTAGTTCGGATAACACAGGCCAACAAAAAAACTAAAACAGAAATAGAAATTGTCTGTCCCATTTTTACTTTAATTTTTTTATATGGTTTTTCGTCTCAAGTTTAGTGATGTTTGCTATTATTTATTTTTCCTGTGGTGCTTTTTGAAATTTGGTGAGTGTATATTGAATTTTGAATTTCTGAAGTAACCATCAGCTGTTTTTATCTAACCTTAACCAGCTGGGGTCGAGTAACCTTCCTTATGATTCATTAGTTGCATTTGAGCCTTCGAGGTGGTGGGATGTTTCTTGGGTGCATTATTCATGTTTTGTTTTGCTGTTATTCTCTTTCTACCCTGAGGATGCCTGAATGGGCGAAATATTGGACAGATAATTTCTATTTCTGTTTTAGTTTGGAGACCTAAGGCTTTTCGTTGAAATTTTTCCACGGTCTTAACATTTATGTAAGGTCTCTTTTTTACTTTTCAATATTAGTATTATTTCGTTAATAATTATTACTTGGATATCACAACACATTTCCAAAATTACCTCAAACATACGGTTGGTAGGTAATCGCGGTTATTTAATTTAATTGTTCAGTCTTGTTAGCATCGCTACACGTTCATTATGCGTTGATCATAGTTGGATTATGTATCTACTTAAAAATAAGAAAATTCAAAAATAAACCTTCAGTCACAGTCACAGTCGCCCGCTTCTGGTCAACGATTGCCGCTGTCCTGTCTGTTATGGTATTCTTTTATCTTCAGGTACTGATCCTAAGGGATACTTATGTTACCTTCTCAGGGATCCTTAACATATTTACTTAGATACTCCTAACGTTCCAAATAGTGTCACATAAAGCATCCCGTTTCCTCGGGACAAGGGTTTGTTTGGTTGTCCGAAGTTGGGTCCTTCCCAGGGGAGGGAGAAGGTGATCCTGAGGTGTGTACTTTATGTAGCCTTGCTTTAGAATAATTGCTCAGTTCTGTACATTGTGTAGCCGTTTACTGAGCTTGAGTTTCCGGGGCTTCGTTAATCCCAACTAGCCTGGCACCAACTACCTTGCGGGAACAGAATGGAAGACCATGACAACTATAAACTTCATTCAGTGTAGAAGTCTCTTAGGACTCTCGAGAGTGTCGTATATCTAGAATATGTTGAATGCCTACGCAGAAAGAAATCACAAAAATATCAGGGAATCGAAGTTCGAAACCTGACAAGAATCAGAGAAGAATAACAGTCATGGTTAAACGTTCCCCGAGAAGCTCAATGGAAGGTGCGAAAGTAGGAGAAGGAAATGTATAAATTTAAAAAAACTGCTTCAAGTATTCAAAGAATAACATTTACAAAGATAACAATAGAATAGAATAGAATAGAAAAATAATTTTATTCTGGGACCAGGTCCCTTTAGAATAACTGAAATGAACAAATGTAAATAAATATTTATCGATTTAATAGTTAAAAATAACATGTTAATCGAACGGATTTAACTGGAAAATGTGATAGTATTGGTGGTATTCACATGGCTTATTACTCATGAAGTATTGTTCATGAGACTGTTCAGTCGCGAATCAATCTAATAAATTCAAATTTAAATTTCCCTGTCTCGTTTACAGTTGTTCATTGGCTAACAACGAAGGGACTATGTTTTCTCTCATTCAAGGGACTATTTTTTTCTACCACTCCGTCTTCGTGCGGAAGCCTCCGCCTTGGCACTTGGCCTCCAGACTGCAAGCTTACATCACCTCTCCAAGCTACCCTCCGAAGCTACCTCGCCGCATTCACCTTCGCCATCGCCAGCAGACTTAAATGTTCCATATGCGCAATGTCCTCACCAGCCCGATCCCCGAATACTAGATGTAACCAGAATTGAGATGACGAATACATCGTCAAACGCAAGCCCACCTTTCAGATAATTAATAAGAGGGAGCTGTCCACTGTTCATCACCACCCTCTAGAACAATATTTAATTCGCCGTAAGAGAGAAGGACTCTGTAATCGTTCATCATAGAACCCCGATAGTCCAGTGTTACTGTTAGTGATTAGTAAAATTCCCTTCTATTCCGAAATAACATTCAACGTTTCGTTCATCATATTTATCCAAAGTGACTCTTCGATAGAGACGCAATAATCCATTTCTATTTCTATTTCTAAAATCACTCATTTCATATTGTTCTTAGAATAAATAAACTACCACATGTTTCAGTATCTGATCTAATTTATTTAATTCATCGAATCTATTCTACTAATATAATTTATTATTTATTTTCTACATTCAGTCTAATCACGCCCTAACAGAGACACCTCCAGAGTTTGGCAGCATGGGCTAGAACTTGTCTAAACCACTAAGGAAGAGTAATGTAAGGAAGAAAACAAAAATATAAAAAACTTTGCAGTAACAAGAATATAGTGACATGTAATGTAGAAATTTAAAATAGTTAATAGATTTGATAACACAGGCCAACAAAAAAAACCTTTTTGAAAACTTTTTTAATTTTAATAGCTGATCTTGATAGATTTTTATGTGCTGAATCCAAATCTGCTCGTAGTTTTTATGTATCACCCTTAGTTTCCAAGCAAAATGTATTTTATTATACAGTCTAATACCCATTTACAGTATATAGGGAAATCAATGAAACACTGTAGAATCGTAAAAATGGTTTGTATTTACAGTAAAATACTTGGAATAGTAATTTTATGTGATGATACAAGGTTCACTTGTCAACTGGAATTGGTTTATATTTTCTTTCCCTTTTTTCCTTGAAGCTTCTTGTGTAGCTTTTCCTGCGATGAATAGCTTGCTGAACTTCCCGGTGAAGTGACCAACAGTAATCCCCCATCATGTTGGTATTCCAGCGGCCCTGGTAACGTTTTTCCATCACTTTAACGTCCTGGTGAAAACGCTCACCTTGCTCCTCACTAACATCTCCTAAATTTTCCGGGAAGTAATCGAGGTGGCTGCTCAAAAAGTGAACTTTCAGGCTCATCAAACATCCTAACTGTTCAAATTTTTTTAACATGTTAGCAACAATAGCCTTATATTCTGGGTCTTTTTCATTTCCCAAAAACTTGGTGACAACTTGCTTGAATGAAACCCATGCTTCCTTTTCATTTGAGGTCATTGTGGATTCAAAGTTAACGTCAAACATCATTTTTCTAATATCAGGCCCGGTAAAGACGCCTTCTTTCAGTTTAGCTTCTGAAAGGTGTGGAAACTTCTGACAGAGATATTTGAAACAAAGCCCATCTTTAGGCAAAGCCTTTACAAACTGTTTCATGAGACCTAACTTAATATGTAGTGGTGGTAGGAGCACGTTTTTTGGATCTACAAGGTTTTTGCGTAAAATGTTCTTCTCGCCAGGCTTTAAAGACTCCCTAGCAGGCCAGTTCTTTCTGCACCAATGTTGATTCCGAGCTCTACTGTCCCATTCACACAAGAAACATGGAAATTTGGTAAAACCCCCTTGCTGACCAAGGAGCATGCACGTAACTTTCAAATCACCACATATCATCCAACCGTGTGCAGAATAACCTATTTTATTTAACACTATTTCTAGATTTTCGTAACTCTCTTTCATATGTACAGAATGACCGACAGGTACAGAGGCATACATGTTACCGTTGTGTGCTAAAACTGCCTTCAAACTATTTTTGGATGAATCAATAAACAACCTCCAATCTTCTGTTTTGTATTCAATTCCAAACTCATTCATTAAACCATGAATGTCTGAGCAGTACACCAAATCACCCTCTTGTTCAAAATACTTCGAAAATTGTTGTTCTCTCTTCCTATACACATGAATGCTGGTTCCAGCCGCCAGCAAGTTCTTTTCTTTTAGCCTAGAGCCAAGCAGTTCAGCTTTTTCTTTTGTTAAGCCCAGATCCCTAACTAAGTCATTAAGCTCGACCTGAGTGAACAATTTAGGCTCTACATTTTCTGTAACACATTGGAATTCTTCATCGTGTTCATCTAACTCCGACTGTACATCAGAAAATACTTCTGTTTCAATAGAATTTAAGTCCTCTGGTGGTTCCGGGATTGGCAAATCTACACCGTGCCCTACTGGTCGGATGGCGGACGGAAGGTTAGGGTAGCTTATTACCTTCTTGTTCTTAGAGTTATGACCAGTAATATCTACACTGCAAAAGTAACAGTCATCGGAATGATTTTTTGGTTCCCTCCATATCATGGGAACAGCAAATTTAAAGTGTTTTTTCTCTTTTTTTGACCATTTCCTGAGGTCTTCAACACATACATAACATACCTTATGCGGTGCCCAAGGTTTATCCTGGTCTCCAAGTTTGGTTCCAAAGTATGCTAGATAAACCTTTTTCACAAAGTCTGTAATGTTTCTTTGGTGCTTTTTAATAACAAACTCACCACAAATATAACAAAAACTGTCAGCAGAGTTTTTACAGCCGCGATGAGACATTGCACTGAGCACGTGTACAGGAAACGTAAAAGTGAGGTTATGTTGAAAATAAACAAAACATCAGCTGTTTAGCATGTGTTTCAGCAGTGCTGCCAACATCATCTTTGTTCATTAGACCTATTTTTTCATGTTATCTTAACTATGAAAAAGCTGTTAAATTCTAAAAATATTTCTTTATTTCATGAATTTAACTATAAAATGTGAATAAATAGTGGGTGATACAACTTTTTAAGCATCATATTTGGATTCAGCAACCTAAACAACATAAGAATAAGGTATTTTCATTAAAAAAGTTTTTTCATCGTTGGCCTGTGTAATGATTAACACAGGAGGGAATTCCGTTCAAAGAGGAGAGTCCATAATGAGTTTATTGCAGCAGGTCGGGGTGAAGGGCAGTAAAATACAAAGAGGATCAGCTTACAGTAAAATATTAATGAAAAAGAAGATGTGGAGCTGGAATGAACAAAAACAAACAGACTCAGTTGCACAAGAGAAAGGGACCCTCCTACACTCAAGCCCTTGTTAATAATTTACTGGATCGGATTCGCGGTGAGCTTGAAGCAAAGTCCCCTTTGAGGTAGTCAGTTATGCTTACCTTCCCAGCCAGGATCAGGAATATCGTTGTTAATAGTTAATGGAACGTTGTGAAGGCGGGTGTCTCCTATAGTAATGGTCTTATAGCAAACTTAGCTGTATTTAAAAAAAACACTACACGCTACTTAGAAATAAAATGAAATTCATACATAAAAAAATACTGTACCACTACAAACTATGAATGGTCTGTTTCAAGAACAACAGTTAAGAAGAGAGGTTACTTATCCTACGTCACGCTCAACCACCAGGTTTTCCTGCAATTAAGAGTAACTGCTTTATAGAGGCTGTGTGAGGTCAACAAAGTCTCCAGATTCCACAGAGCTCATCTATGATCTTGCTGTTAGCAAATTTAAATAACTTCTAAAAACATGCAAACAAATAAAAAACTAATACAAAGTAACGCGCCCTCCTAAGTTCCTTCAGAATATATTATAAATTAATATTTATTTTTTAATGCTTTTATACGTTTTGGACGAGGTCGTAGACTATCTTTAAGATTGGCAGAAAACACAAGAATGATGATTGGTCTATTCCAAACAGCTATATTTAATTTTTTCGCTGTAGGTTAATTTTAATTATTAATCAGAGTTGTTTTTATTATTATATTCAATATGAATTTTAATGCTATGAAGTTAGTAAATAGATTTAAGTACTTGGGGTCTATGACTAATACGAGAAATATTAGTTACTTTTTACTATCATCATCATAAAATAAGGTATTGAATAAAAAGTTAAGTTGAAAAATCATGAATCTGCTGGAGAACTTAAGAGGTAATAGAACAAAGAATTTCGGAATAGGGATTCTGATGTTTTTATAGCCATATCATCACAACGATTGAGAATTGTAAAATATTAAGAGATAGTAAAGAATATGCTACTACTACGTTATACTAAGTCGGTCAGAACGGTTGTAAGTGTAGTTGCGTTAAATCTTAGTAACGGTTACTAATCTAACCCTTAGTTGTGGTTTGGGTGTCGGTTGGTGGACGGTGAACGGAGGTTTACAACAGTGATCGCTCTTACCGGTATTGAACTTCCGCTTTTACAAGATTGATCGAAGTATTGAATAGGAGAGTTCGATTACACAGGCCAACGATGAAAAAACTTTTTTAATGAAAATACCTTATTCTTATGTTGTTTAGGTTGCTGAATCCAAATATGATGCTTAAAAAGTTGTATCACCCACCATTTATTCACATTTTATAGTTAAATTCATGAAATAAAGAAATATTTTTAGAATTTAACAGCTTTTTCATAGTTAAGATAACATGAAAAAATAGGTCTAATGAACAAAGATGATGTTGGCAGCACTGCTGAAACACATGCTAAACAGCTGATGTTTTGTTTATTTTCAACATAACCTCACTTTTACGTTTCCTGTACATGTGCTCAGTGCAATGTCTCATCGCGGCTGTAAAAACTCTGCTGACAGTTTTTGTTATATTTGTGGTGAGTTTGTTATTAAAAAGCACCAAAGAAACATTACAGACTTTGTGAAAAAGGTTTATCTAGCATACTTTGGAACCAAACTTGGAGACCAGGATAAACCTTGGGCACCGCATAAGGTATGTTATGTATGTGTTGAAGACCTCAGGAAATGGTCAAAAAAAGAGAAAAAACACTTTAAATTTGCTGTTCCCATGATATGGAGGGAACCAAAAAATCATTCCGATGACTGTTACTTTTGCAGTGTAGATATTACTGGTCATAACTCTAAGAACAAGAAGGTAATAAGCTACCCTAACCTTCCGTCCGCCATCCGACCAGTAGGGCACGGTGTAGATTTGCCAATCCCGGAACCACCAGAGGACTTCAATTCTATTGAAACAGAAGTATTTTCTGATGTACAGTCGGAGTTAGATGAACACGATGAAGAATTCCAATGTGTTACAGAAAATGTAGAGCCTAAATTGTTCACTCAGGTCGAGCTTAATGACTTAGTTAGGGATCTGGGCTTAACAAAAGAAAAAGCTGAACTGCTTGGCTCTAGGCTAAAAGAAAAGAACTTGCTGGCGGCTGGAACCAGCATTCATGTGTATAGGAAGAGAGAACAACAATTTTCGAAGTATTTTGAACAAGAGGGTGATTTGGTGTACTGCTCAGACATTCATGGTTTAATGAATGAGTTTGGAATTGAATACAAAACAGAAGATTGGAGGTTGTTTATTGATTCATCCAAAAATAGTTTGAAGGCAGTTTTAGCACACAACGGTAACATGTATGCCTCTGTACCTGTCGGTCATTCTGTACATATGAAAGAGAGTTACGAAAATCTAGAAATAGTGTTAAATAAAATAGGTTATTCTGCACACGGTTGGATGATATGTGGTGATTTGAAAGTTACGTGCATGCTCCTTGGTCAGCAAGGGGGTTTTACCAAATTTCCATGTTTCTTGTGTGAATGGGACAGTAGAGCTCGGAATCAACATTGGTGCAGAAAGAACTGGCCTGCTAGGGAGTCTTTAAAGCCTGGCGAGAAGAACATTTTACGCAAAAACCTTGTAGATCCAAAAAACGTGCTCCTACCACCACTACATATTAAGTTAGGTCTCATGAAACAGTTTGTAAAGGCTTTGCCTAAAGATGGGCTTTGTTTCAAATATCTCTGTCAGAAGTTTCCACACCTTTCAGAAGCTAAACTGAAAGAAGGCGTCTTTACCGGGCCTGATATTAGAAAAATGATGTTTGACGTTAACTTTGAATCCACAATGACCTCAAATGAAAAGGAAGCATGGGTTTCATTCAAGCAAGTTGTCACCAAGTTTTTGGGAAATGAAAAAGACCCAGAATATAAGGCTATTGTTGCTAACATGTTAAAAAAATTTGAACAGTTAGGATGTTTGATGAGCCTGAAAGTTCACTTTTTGAGCAGCCACCTCGATTACTTCCCGGAAAATTTAGGAGATGTTAGTGAGGAGCAAGGTGAGCGTTTTCACCAGGACGTTAAAGTGATGGAAAAACGTTACCAGGGCCGCTGGAATACCAACATGATGGGGGATTACTGTTGGTCACTTCACCGGGAAGTTCAGCAAGCTATTCATCGCAGGAAAAGCTACACAAGAAGCTTCAAGGAAAAAAGGGAAAGAAAATATAAACCAATTCCAGTTGACAAGTGAACCTTGTATCATCACATAAAATTACTATTCCAAGTATTTTACTGTAAATACAAACCATTTTTACGATTCTACAGTGTTTCATTGATTTCCCTATATACTGTAAATGGGTATTAGACTGTATAATAAAATACATTTTGCTTGGAAACTAAGGGTGATACATAAAAACTACGAGCAGATTTGGATTCAGCACATAAAAATCTATCAAGATCAGCTATTAAAATTAAAAAAGTTTTCAAAAAGGTTTTTTTTGTTGGCCTGTGTTATTTGAGATGTTTTGGGAACGCTAATGTGAATGTTTTCTTTAAGAAATATTTTCATTGTCTAGTGTTTATTTACGTTTAGTTGACACTATCGAAATTTGTTGCCAGTACCACTAATCAGTCATTTTTCTTTGCATTCTCTAAAAATTCTATTGACTTGGAACATGAGGGATTTTTGTAAACATTTCTTTAACGACTTTTGGTACGGGATAAACTTATTACTTCGCGGCAGCAACATGCACGAGACTTGCGACACCTATCGGCCTGTGCATGAGTTATACAATTTCTTTTAATCAACTTTGGGTTAAAGGTTAGAATTCCATTGATGTAAGAATAATTATATTTATCTAAAAAGTCATTAAATAGCGCAATTGATACTAATTCCTCAAAACGTCAATAACTAGTTGAACTTTTCTTTTCCCCTAAAATATTTTATTTGTGATAGTTAAATTTGTTGTTTTATGAAATGACTGAAAGTGCGAAATGATCTATGTATTGAACTTAAAGATCATAATGATGCTACGAATGAAAGTAAAATATATTTAAATGCAAATACAAGGTGTATGACTCCCTATATATATTTTTTATGGTGACTGTGATTTTTTATGGTATTTGTGAATACATTATCATTTATTAAACTAAAATACAAGATTGGTCCCTTAAGTCCAGAAAGACAGCCAATCAAGAAGAAGAATACCTCAAACAAAATTACCCGGTCCTCCAGGTTGGTGGTTGAAGCCTGAACTTGCAATCTCAAGCCCGCTAGATCACAAGCAAACAAAACCACTACCAAAATTACCTAATTATGCAGTAAAACTTGATAAGTTATCTTGATATTTATACTATAAGAAGTTGATAGGTGCATTTTTTTCTACTTCTCCATAGTCATAGGAAATAAAGCATTGTATTCGTGTGAAACAGTGAGAAGAGAAACGTTAATAAACATTTTGACATTGATGAATGAATTCGGTCTATCTGTTGCCAAATACATTTATAACTCTTGATCATTATCTAATGTCTGTGGTATTCACTAAAACCCATTTGTGATATTCATATAAATATTAATTTGAAAAACTCAACCAACTGGTTTCACATGTAATGCAGAACGTTTTTTCGTAAATTGGAAGAATTTGGTTAATAGCGCGAAAATTGTTAAGGAACGTATAGTAAGGTAAGAATAACGAAAAATAAAGATCTACCACTAGTAATCCCTTTGTATTTGATTTTTATTTGCTTCATTTACAATGTTTTTAACAGATAATTGACGAACCAATGCCTGCTTTCGATTTATGTTGTGTTGGAATTCCTTATTAAAAATAAAAATTTAAATAAAGTAAAGCAATAATTTATAAGATTTAGTACCATAAAAGCGTTGATTCAGATGTTTACTCATCTTGTAAATAAAGCTGGTTGATATGAAGCGAGCTATATCCAATGGAGAGGGCAAGTTACTCTAAATATAGTTACTTGCTCTAATCAGGCACTCTATTTATGGCAAGGAACAGGTGCTAACATTTGTGGTTTCCCTCTTTTACAACAGCTTAAAACTCTACTTATACTAGAGAATAACTTTAATTTAAAACTCTAGAAATATTAAATGGTTCGGGCACTTTGAAGACTTTTTTTAGAGATTTCCCTTTTTTATTCAAACCTAGTGTGGCATTTTTATTAACGTGGGTTTTGGAGAGATCCAAATAAATATTCTTCAATGTTTTCATCGATTTGTTAATCTTTTAAATCAGTTAGATTTAAATCTGTTGATTTGTTAGACCCTTATAAATCTTCGGTATATTTCAAAATAATAATATAATAATTTTATTTATTTTTAAAAGTTTATTTATTTATTGAAATGTATAACTTATTATTATAACTTACTATTAAAATAATAGCAATGTATAATGATATATTATTGATTATGTATTATTATTATTATATATTATTGCTTATGTATTACAATTGTAATGGGGAGCGGAGTGAATCAGTTGCTTGTTGAAGGTCCTAGATTCAAATCTCGCTCGCTGACAGACTTTTATTTTATCTATTAAGCAGCCGGAGATGGTTCATATGGGATCTAGGACTCTCCTGGGGGCTCAACCAGGCTCTATGAAGTGGGTACCAAAAATAAGAGTGGAAAATCTGGCGGTTGAACAAATCACCTCCGTTCACAACCATTGTTCATGAGTTGATTCTCTACCGACTACTGAACCCCAGACCTCCATATAGTGGTACAGGTTTTAAAAATAATAATCGTGCATCAAGTTCTCTCTTACCTAACTGTAATATTTAAGAGGAACATAAATCGAGTTAGATTATCTTTAATGATTGCGAGAAAAAGTTAAACTAAAGTATAAACTAAACTAAAAACTAAAGTATAAAATAGACTAATATACATCATACCTTAGAGTTGTTCGTATTTTGTAGAGGTAAATAGATATAATCCATTTGGTTGAAGAGTTCATGAAGATATAAGGAGGATATGATGAATAACTAATTAACACTAATTTAACTAATTGTAGCTGGAGCCTATTGTGAATTAGGCTGGGAACACCTTGCCTTGGCAGTAGGTCTTAGTCATGTATGACATCAAGCATTCGTCACGGGTAAAGAACAATTGTAATGGCAAGCATTTCTCAAAGTGTACATGAGAACCCTTACACTCGAGTGAGAATGATACAAGATATACTATAATACAGATGAGTTTATCGAGAAAACTATGAAAATTGCTCTTTTAAAATCTTAAGGCATCAAAAAAAGTTCTAAATTGGAAAAAAAAAAATAAGGTTGGCACCTTGCTGCATTTTGAGCTTAGAATATATCGGTTTGTTTTTTTCCTTTACTTTTATTTAATTTCTTTACCGGAGATGGGGGAAAAGGTGAAATAACGACAGTTAGTTTTGTTTATTGTTTCTATATTAGAGATTTTTGTTTGGAATTCTCTTTTCACGTTTGTACAAAATGTTTTTTGATTTTGAACATTTTTTTTTATCTTATCTTTCCATCTCTCTGTTTTCTATTTTAATTTATTTTGTAACGAATTAAACAAGATAATTGAAAAATTTGAGTTCAGAACCAAATCAACAACTCTAAAATTGAAAAAAAATTTACTTTTTCACATTTTTTGCTAGTTTAATCAAGCAATTTTGTCAAATAGTATCACGTTTTCTGCCTTATTTCTCATGGAATTAGTCTGGTTCTTAATGTTTCGGAAGCATAAATCATTGCTTGGCTAAACTCGTAAATAGTCAATTTTTGAAATTTGGTGTTTCCGCTTTTGATCCTGAACATCTCATAAATTATATTATTTTGCTTATGCAACATCATAACTTTTTTGGTACGCATATATGTTGAAATAGACTCGTCCGATTTCGTTTTAAGTTGTTATATATTGGTTTGAAACTGTTTAGTACTGATTTAATCAATCCCATAAATATGGAATAAGTATTTATCTTATTTAATAAATACTCTAGGAAATAAAATGATTAGAAAGACAAATATACATCATTGCGGTATATCCTTAACAAGATGTCTATATAATTGGTGCCGGTGATTACACAGATCCCAACAATGGTTAGAAACATAATACCCCACCAATTACAGCCGTTCGATCTGTCAATAGACTACACAACACTAGCCAGAGTGTAGGTGGGAGTTCCAAGAGAGATTTCACCTTACCCGTTTCCTTGAGTATCTTTATTTGATTAAATTTATTGACTCTATAACCACAATAAATAAGTCTTCAACTCACGAAATAAACAAGAAATATTGTAATTAATAAATTATTATTTCACCTAATGAATAAAAGTATTTTAACGCCCTAATTTACCAGCATACTTAATGGGTTGTTAATGGTAGAATTAATGTACTGTTATTCCTAGGTTTATTAAGCAAACAATAACAAATAACAATCTATGCATATAATTAATACATAGAGCATGTATAAACAATATATCCCACCAGAAATCTGAATACAGTACCAAGTGTGTCATTATACTCGTAGTACCAAAACACACATATCGGTGGTCAGCATAATAACCTTCTACGCTCAAGATAGCGGATTCGCAGCCCGGCAGATGGCCCTAGGATTTTTTAAAGAGTAAACAGTCTCTATGTTTTAGGTTATGCCGTCTTTCGGAAAGGACATAAAATAGGGGATACCGATCCTGTGCGGTGTCAGGTATTAAGATCCCTATCCTAATTATGCATGGATAGGCAAAAAATATATACTCCCACTATAGTTTGATTTGCCTTAGCAGAATAAAGTGACGTTAAATCCATAAACAATAAACACGTAACATCTAAACTCAATATATGGAAGGAAGAAGGTAACATATACATACATTGCGAATATCGGCAATTGTATAATAGTGAGATTAAATACTTATAAATATTATTAGAATGTTTTAATTAAGTATTGATTTTACAAAAAAGATTTTAACTTTTTAAAAACCTGTACCGATTCAATCGCAAGATTCTTTTGTTCAGTACATGGAAGAGACTGGGCTGTCTCTTAGACAGCGCTTGTGCAGATACATGATTAGTCCAAGAACGACCCCCATTTTATAGAGGATGGATAAACCTTAGAAGACTAATCCTACAGAGCCATTTTGACAAATATAGCAGCTTGATCTTTCCCCTTCCAATCTTTCAAGATAAGGTTAAATATAAAAATCCAATTATTTTTATGATTTCTATGCATTATCTGGTATTGGAATACTAAAAGTAGAATATAGACAAGTGGGAATAAATAAGTAATACCAGTACGATAGTTCATTTCATTTGGGAGGAAAAATAAAAAGTTTCTGGATACACTTCACAAATCATCGTTCCTCTTCAAGATAAAGAATAAGTCTCCCGAGGTTATGGTTATGCTATCAGTGCAATCATTCGTAGCCAGTGAAACCGAGAATCTTCAAACTCAATAGAAATTTTTTTGAATAGTCCTTATCTTAGAGATACTTCTATCATATACGATCACAAAAGAAATAGAATATTATAAATTGTATTTTTTTTCTTACGAATTTACTAAATTTATTTCGTAAATAATAGAATGTTAGTAGCCAAATAAAACAAAACTAATAGAAACTAGAAATTCGTCGTCCTTTCTAAAGCTTAGAAACATTTATTATAGTATTCGTAATATTGAAATACATACTTCTGCACCATGCATCTTAGCGTTTTTTTTTCTTCTTTAGATGATGAAGTTAATCTGTTTGGAAAAATAAACCCAAATTTATTTCAAAGTTTAAAAATACTTATATATTCATATATAACTGTAATCAACGGAATTGTTAAATTTAATTGCTACTATAAATCAAATCATCTCTTGTCATTTCGCTGTGGAAATTAGTTTTTTTTAAAATATGTACCCGTTAAAATTTATTATAACTTCAAATTTTTAACTTTCCATCATAATATATATATAATTATAAATTTTGTTTTTATTTATATTATGAATTTACTAATCATATTTCTTAAATAAATGTTCGTCGTAGTTTAAAAAATATAACCAATAAACTCTTTGTCATCCTTTCTGCATCTTAGCGGTCGACTCTTCTTGAGATTTCGAGTTTAAGCTGAATGGAAAATAAATTCAAATATATTTTAATATTTTATAAAAATACTTATATCTTAATTATAACAGTAATGAACTTTATAATTATGTTAATTTATAATAGTTATGAATTATGAGATTTAATTGATAATAAAATTCTAATCATCCCTTGTCATCTCACTGTGGAAACAGTATGTTTTTTTTTTTAATATGTACCCATTAAAAATATAATTTCAAATTTTTAAGTTAAAATTGTTTTAGTAATATTAAATTGTGAGAGGGTTCATTTCCTGATCAATGTCGTGAATTTATTGGTTTCGAAATGAATTTATGCTAAGGTGCAAGATATAACAAAAATTATTGATGATAATCTAGGAGCAAAAATGGTTGATGGATAGACAGATGTTTTTATTCAGTATCTAATTTTTCTCCCCTCAAAACGAAAACAACAAAAACTCAATTTTGTTTCTAGAATAAAAAACTAGTTTTATTCTGGGACTAAGACCCTTTAGAAAAAAACCCAGAATATACACTTAGTCAACTGGCAACAAAATAAAGCTTTAAAAGTTCTAGTAAAGAAAAATAAGTTCTAGTGGTAAAAAAAAGGAAAGAAACTACAAAGAATGTTAAAAATTTATAACAAATAAAAACATTTTATGTTTTTATATTATTGAAAATAATAAAGGATATTTACATCTGTACTGTTCACAGAACTTCAAGCATATATATGATTCTCTAACTTTATCTGTTGTAGATTGTATATTTATTATATATATATATTAACACTTTATTGAAATATTACAATCTGCCACTTATGGGCAATAAGTAATAGTGCTGTGTAGCTTACAGTCATTCCATAACAAAACAATAATATAAACAAAACAAAATAAAATAAAATAAATAAATATATACATGCGGAAAAATATATACATGCGGTAACAGAAAGAAATTAATGCGGTAATAATAATATTAAAGTAAAATAAATAATAAAGTAAAATAAATAATAATAATAATACTAATAATAAAATAAAATAAAATGCACACATTCATACCCTATATATTTATTAATGATAAACTAAAATTCCATTACTTATTTTTTTTAATTATTTTTTCGTATATCATGTTTTTGTTATAAAAAATTCATCGCGAGGACACTATTTTTATTCTTATTTCAGGGCTTGTATTTTTTTAAATAAAAAAAACTGCCATATCAAGCCCGTAATTAATTTAATTTATTATTACTAGTTACAACGCCTCTTAAAATCATGCAACCAGTTCTGAATTTTATTTAGTTTGACTCCAAAGTGAGGTTGAAAAATGATTAATAACACACCCCTCTGACGTTAGCACGATAAATACTGCACGAAAAGGATACAGCTCCGTGTCACACAAACCTCTATTAAAATGCGTTATAGGAAGGTTTATTTTTTAAACTTAAAATATGCGAAATGTGTTAATGAAAATTATATTATATTAAACATATTTTTTTCAAAACATTCCATTATGAAAAAAAAACTTAGGTGCATTCAATAATAAATTTACCATATGACTTAATACTAATTTGAAATAATTAAAACCAAGTTATCTATATAGAAATGTTATATTATATTTTAAATTACCTTTTCGAATTTTATATTATCCATTAATTTTAATAAAGGGTGAATATTTCATGGATCTTGTTTGAATTTCAGAATCTATACATTTCAAATTGATCTCAAATACACCTCAGGACTCACTCCATTACGTTGGAAGAAATTGAAATAAAACTAGAAAATAAAAACAGATTAAATGAAAGGAAAAATATAAGAAGGTGGAAACAAGAAGAAATCAATTCATTAAATGTTTATAAAAAGCTGTAAAAGTTAGGTTTGTTATGAAATAAATTCCAATTTTCCCACCTACCCCTTGGACGTTTATTAGTCGGCTCGGAGCTTATTAACTGTATAGTAATTCGTTTTAACTAAACCAAATAGCTATACAAGTTTCCGAGACGTTATCACTCTCATTAACTATATTACATGCATACACTGCGATTCTGCGTTGCATAAATAAAATAATAAAATATCATGTAAGACCAAAAATAAAAAATATGTAAATAAATGGATGTACGAATAGATCGTTTAATAGAAGATAGAAGACAAGATCTAAGATTTTGCCATCAATACAGCCAGTAAATGATAATATTTAAAGAAATCAGCGTGCGAAAATATTAGGAACGGTTATATGTAAAAACCAACATAATCTTGTTTTGACTGAGGTATTTATGAAAATTTAATTTTCTATTTTAATAGATTTAATTTTCTAGATAATTTGAAACTATTTCAATAAAATGGGAAAATAGGGATCGGGCTAACGTAATGTGTTGAGTTGCTATCCTGAAGGTTTTTTTCTTTATTTATCTCCGTAGTGCTGTTAAGCGTGGAGTATTCTCAGTCCATCTTTTATAAGTTTCTCTTTCCAGAGCCATTCTTCGGAGTTGATCCATCGGGCAGCCGCGCTCCTTTCCCAACCCCTATATATATTCACTGTTGGTAAGTCTTGTCCCAATGGCCTAATTACCTAATGGTCCTGCTTCCGCCAGCCAGCGAGCCTTGCGGTAATCTCCCACCCTACAAACATGGCCATACCATTTCAGCTGGCGTTCCTCTAGGACATCGGTAACAGATCTCACATCCAGTGTGGCACGGATGCTGTTATTTCTTACATAATCCCATCGGGTATTTCCTGCGACTTTCCTTAGGATCCTCATTCCCGCTGCGGTAACTTGGCTTGCATGTTTCTTAAGCATAGTCCAGCTTTCTGGCCCAAAAAGAAGAGCAGGCAAGAGTACAGATTTGAACAGGGGTAGCTTGCCCTCTTTACTTACTTCTCGCTTGCCTACAAATGCTGAACATATTTGGCAAAAAACTCCATTCACCTTTCTTATTCGGTTCAAGATCTCTTGGTCCATTCGTCCATTCCTACTCATGACAGTACCTATATAATTGAAATTATCTACCACTTCAAGGTTCTGTCGTAGACAGTTAATTGTAAGCTGTTGGTCTCTCCTTCCAATATGCATGATTTTGCTCTTACTGGGGTTTTTGCACAATCCATTTCTTTTCAATTCTTCAGACCGCTCAACGACAGCTACTTGAAGACGCTCAGGCCCATCTGCAATCACCACTATGTCATCTGCATAGATAAAACATTGGACCAACACAGTTATTAGGTTCCAATAACCAACTGTAGCTCTAGAAGTTCTTTTTTTTGCAAACTTTCCACACTTGGTCCATCACAATATTAAAAAGGAGGGGACTCAGACTGTCACTCCCTTACAGATTCTAAAAGGTGCAGACCTTGTTCCATTGAGGTGAACTATACCCTTCGGTTCCTGAATTTACTGGCTTAATAGCTTTTATTAAGTTCGGCGGTATATTCTTCTCTTCCAAGGCATTCCAGATTACCTGGCGTGGCAGTGAATCAAATGCAGCTTTTAAGTCGAGAAAGGCCAGGTATACATTCCGTCCTCGATCCCACGCTTCTCTGTCACCATCCTCAAGGGGAATAGGTGATCCTACGTTTGCCTTCCAGTACGAAAAGCCTGCTCTTCGTCAATATCCTCTTTGACATAACGTAGTTCCGCAGACGTAGTTCCAATATTTCAGTGTATAGCTTATATAACGCCGAAGATAAGCAAATAGGTATATAATTTTCAAATAGGGACTTCCCTTCTTATGGATGGGGATAATAATATTTTGATCCCAGTCCTCTGGTATCTTCTTTTCATTCCAAATTTCCTAGAATAGCGTCTGAAGAATCTTTTTCAGTACTTCTCCTCTATATTTAAAAGTCCTGGAGCAATTTCGTCAGGACCACTAGCCTTACCGACCTTTATGCTATCAACTGCCTTCTCTTTATCCTGAAGGTTCCGACTTCAAATTCGGCATTAGCAGATGTATTATTTAATTTTATGACAGCCATAGATAGACCCTATGGGACTTGAAACCCTCCTAGAGCTCACTCAGCGTATTTAAAGGACCCTTAATCGGAGAAAAACTTGGATGATCAGCCTATGCTCGGACAAATCACCTCCCTGCTCAAATGTTGTCCTTCAACAGTCTCTACCATGTACTGAGCTCCATCATGATTTGTTGTGGTACCGGTCCTGTTTGTTTATACTTATTTTTCTTTCGGTCATAGGTAAATAAAGGGGTTGGAATGGATTATCAATCACTTCCATCAAGGGAAGACATAACTCCAACTTGTTCTGAACACAAGACCTTGGATGGGTTATAGTGGTACAAGTTTTTAAATGAAAAATGGTGTCGCATAATTGAACAGATTTTGGACTTTAAATTTCCAGATCGTAGTACAAGGATCCGCCCCTAATAAAGGACTACAGTACTATATCAGATTCTATTGGCTTTGTGGTCATGTTGTCATCCTGATTCGTGATATTTTCATTTGCTGGTAGAGACTGATGTACGATTTCCAGAAACATATTAAAAAATAATGATTTTTTCTATATTCTTTCTAAATTGCCTCTTTATTAGGACAATAAATTGTGAACGATTCGTTAACTAACAACAGACAAGGAAAAGCATGTGGAAATCTTTCATTTATGCTGGGAGTTGAGGAATCAGGATGACAAACATAACCTGGCCAGGAGCCTCTCCATCGGCAAACAGGGCTGCCACCTTAATTTCCGGAGTGAGGATATCCTTCCGCCACCTTCCTTTCATATTTTCTCGAATAACAAGCTCGGCATATTGAATGCTCCCGAGTCCCCTTATTGCTTGCTCAGGCCGGGATTAGCCTTCTATATTAGCATCAGCTTTTTGCTCAGAGGATTCCGTTGGAAACCTGAAACGATTTACTTCCAATGAAACGCAATGGGTCGAGTATTATTTCCTCGACTAGCTTGAACTTAAACCATTCATCAGAAGTAAATAGAATAGTAATGATAATCTCTAAGTGGCAGCTTAATCTGGCTTAATTGATGCTTTCAAAGTGCATGCGGAACCGGAAAAATACTAGCTAAAGCTTCTGGTAGCAATCATAAGAACTAAGCAATCATCTAGTTCTCATAAACATTTGAATTTATTTCAATAAAATTATAGGAGTAACTAATGTTTTATTCTGCTTCGTAAAAATAAAAACTATGGAAAAAAATTGGAAATAAATAATTTTGTAAAAACGGTTAGGAGAAAGTGTCATGGATACTTCACTAAGGCGTGTAAAACTAAATAGATACTTTGAAATTATTTTACTTGAGTGAGGAAATAAGGAGCGGCGTAGCTCAGTGTTGAGTTGTGATGCCGAAGGTTGTGGCAGATAAAATATTTAATCTATTAACAGCCTTTGGGATCTGTAGACCCTCTTGGGGATCACCGATCCTCTACAAAGTGGGTACTGTACTGTCTTGTCAATATGTCTCAGAGAGGGCAGTATTTATCTGCTTGTGTTTTACTGTGTTACTGAATCACAACCCTCTAATGTCCTGAGTTTAATTAAATTATTTGAGATGTTCAGTATCAAATATTCCGAAATTTCAAAAATAGATTTTAATCCAGCGATTTTGTCTATAACGAAGCATTTTAAACTTATTTCTCATCGTTTTAGTCCGGTTCTGAACCTGAAGCTTCAGGAGCAAACGTTGACTAAGCAAACGAAAAATGTAAAAAAGACAAATTTTGAAATTTAGAAATCCACTTTTGATCCAGAATGCCTCATTTATTGTGTCAACCGCCTGTGAGATCTGCAGATCCTTCAGAGGCTCACCCAGACTCTTATATAATGGCCTTATTCGAGGATAAAATCTGGTGGCTGAGATCAGCGCAAGTATATTCTTTGCACAACTGTAGGTTTGAATTATGAATGTATCTACCATGTACTGAACCCAATCCCCTTAGTGGAATATGTGACACAGACTATTTTTATAAATTATAAGTTAAGGAGGAACCCAGGAAAAAGATATATGACCTCTATAAGACCTCAGATGTTGCCAGAACAATCAAACTTGTCCGACTACGATGGGCAGGACACGTGGCACGGATGGAGGACACTCGGATTCCCAAGAAGATTTTCACAGAGGGAATCCATGGCACACGGAGATTTGGGAGACCAATTGTGAGGTGGATGGAAGCTGCGGCGGAGGATGCACGTACCCTTCTTAATGCTAGAAACTGGAGGGACACTGCGCAGGATAGAGCTGATTGGCGGAGAATGCTGGAGGCGGCCCAGGCTCGGTGATGAGTTGTTGCGCCGGATATTATTATTATTATTATTATAAGTTATGGCCATAGATCGATTTTGTAGATCTGGAGACTCCGAATCTCTTGGAACTATAGTTTAGTTGGGAATATTTTAAAAACTGAGCTGGTAAATAGGGAACAAATCTGATAGTTAAGAGTGATCCGACCCTAATCACCTCCTTGCACAACCGTTAAGATACAGTACAGTCCCTTTCATGTACATTATATGTTGTAAATAGCTTAACCCCTCGATGTATTTGTAAATCACATAATGGTTAAAGTGGCCTTCTACCTTGCCCCAGTTAGTAGGTTCTTTTACTATTAGTTTCAAGGTAGTGTGTTTTACCCCTGTTTAAAGTTGCCCTTAATCTAAACATGGACTACGAACTTAGAACCACCTAGCCACCGTGTAGGGCCTGGAATTGATGTTGCTTAGGGGCTGTTAGCTGAGGTGTTGGGAGTAGATAGCCACTGTTTGTAAAAATATTACGTCCTTTCTCAAACGAATTGTTGAAGCTTGGTTCAACTTCTTTGACTTATCATCCTTTTTAACACTCTTTTGTTAGCTTTACCTTAATGTAGATACGTATGTAACATGAACTCGATTTTCGACTTAATCTTTTCGATTAAATCATTAAATCTTTTCGATCGATTTAATCTTTGAGGACAGCATATGACTATTGTCAGGTTCAACTGGGGAGTTTCTAATATGTTAAAAAATAAAAATTAATAATTTAAACTACACGTTTTTAAAATTTTTATAAATAATACTATTAAAACTTAACACATATTAATAGAAAATAATAAACATAAAAATAATTTTCAATAAGCATTTAAATAAGAACAGTGTGATGGAAAAAAAAGTTAGCGTGGAAAAAAAAGTGTGGTTGATGTTAATCGTTGTAAATATTTTATGGACTGATATTTGTTAAAGTAGATACATTATGAAAATATTTTGAAAAGCACTCCACTCTTTTGTATGATAAAATATATTTTTTGTTCATTACTCTATCCTGATTCTAAATTCGTTGAAAATGATTTTATACTTTTTCCTGAAAGAGTGTTTTTAAACGATTGTTTATTTTCATAATACTTCGTCTTTGTTAGTAAACATGCTAAAATAAAGGATATTTGTTTTGGAAAAAACTGACTCACATCTTGTATTAGATTGGTCCTGCTCTTTTTCATTGTCCATTCTCCGTACAGATTTTTTACGGGTAAAATATGTTAATTTTATATTACCTGTTAAATAAACTCCTTTTAAATAAAATACGTAGAGTAAATATGTACTAAGAGTAAATGTACTGATTTACTTGACTTTTTTCCCTTTTTTCTTAATGTTTTTTTCCATGAAAACACGTTTACCTGTGATTTTCACTATCCCAGGTATTTCTAAATCAGGTACTAATTCATAATTAATTTGATAAATAAAGTAATTAAGTGGCAAGAGTTCAAAATTGAATTAAATTATTAAAATTTACCTTCCTTCTTGGACTCAAAGCAATGAATAAATGTAGCAAAATAAAAAGTAACTCGACAGGGTATCGTCAAAATTTTCACTTCTAACTTGACAAGCTTTATTAACATCTTATCTGTCAGTGTAGGCAATCGGTGAAATTATAGGCTTGCAATTGTTGAAATTGTTTTTAAAATTTACAATATCTTTCCAAAAATAGGTTGATGTTAATTTTTAAATTATTTAACTGTATTCAGGAGGCACATCTATGGTGTGAGGAATATAGATAATCCTTATATTTCAAAAAAATAATAGGTTCCATGCTATATCGCACTCCAAATTTGTTCAACCTTTGGATGAGCCGGCTATTATTAATAGTGATAATATTTTTACTTCAAAAGTTTCTAATTTTATTATCCTTATTAGGTTTGATGTATTAATACAAATTCGATAATAAACTAAAATCGGCAAAATTGGACTTTTCGGCATTACAGTGTCTCTTTTTTGTACAAATATGTGTCTAGGTAGCGAATCAAGTGCTAATAGCTGGTCACGTCACTTACAGACTTATTAAAATTGAATAAAGACAATACTCTAAGTGCTTTCTATTCATTCATCATCTACTTCTCTGCAGATGTTGTTCCTATGAACTCTGTTGTTCTGTTAATGGTATTTCGATAATCATCTCTTTGATGGCGAACAATGCTGCTTATTATGCGGACTTAAAAGTATTGCTTGCAGTTCGTGCTTGTATTTCTAAGCCCTAATGCCTGCCTTACACTAAGAACAATGACTCCCAACTTGAGGACTTGAGTGATGTTTGCCCTTGATGGAAGTGATTGATAATCTCTCCCAACTCCACATCATTTACCATCAGCTGTGACTGAAAAAAAGAACATAGATTAAACATAGGAACACCATCTTGGAAACATGTTTTTGTCAAGAGTTTTAAACTACAATCAGTTTCTCTTTAAGAATATACTTTTTAAAAAATAACATAATTCTTCAATAAGCTCAATTTCAATTTCAATAAGCTTTGCTTAAAATGTGTTTTTTTTCCGTTTTGACTCTCTGGAGTAATATAAATAATGTAGTATAATTAGAGTAATATAAGTAATATATAAATAAGCAGTATGGATATAAATATAATAAAATGTTTTGTCATGAATGGCTGACTGACGGGTCAACGCACAGCTTGAGGCTAGGGCTGCCAACAGAAGGAGCCGAGGATGGAAGTTCGAGGAGTTCCCAATGGATGGAACGAGATGAAACTGACGGAGACAATCAAGGAAAGAGTCAGAAGTAAGGGCATAGACTTCCAAGACCCGCAATTGCGGATCCTGTACGGTAGAAGGGCCAGAGCGGGGTTTACCAAAGACTGGGTGATCGAGTTGACAGTGAGGAGGTGACAGTTGGAGGATGGTGGTCACTCACCTTTCTGGACCCCCTCGACGTACCAAGATGCCTGCAGTGCCAAGGCTATGGACATTCCAGGACGACCTGTAAACAGGAGCTAGTAACATGCTGGTGGTGTGCGGGGTTGGAGCATTTAGCAAAGGAATGCCACAATAAGACCGCAAGGGAGAAACTCACCTGTAGCAACTGTAAAAAAGAAAAATGCTGGGATAAAGCACACCAGGCTGGGAATCGGGGTTGCCCCGTACCTGCAAAGAGTCCGAGAACCTTGCGAGGAGGACGAGATACGACTAATAGGGACACCAGGCACACCGCCGGATGGGGACAAATGACTACGGATAGATGGAAAAGATGGATCTGACGAGAAGGTTAAAGTGCAGTTCTAAGGCGTGGTGCAGTTCTAAGCACCGGGATGCACCATAGTTGCTTTATAATAAAGGAGATTTAAGAATAAAAATTGGTATAAGTTGCCTTGAGTGGTGAACCCCCACTGAAGGTAAAAAACCTGTATGCCATTCTGGCAGAAAAGGTGGGAAAAAAAAAAGTTCAACGCACAGTCTAAACCGCTGATCGTAGATACCTGAAACATGGAGGGTGTGTTCTTTGTATGACGTAGGCATCCGATAAGAAAGAATTTTCCGAAATTCTATCCCTAAGGGGGTAAAACGGGGGGGCAAAGTTTGTATGCTTGCTCACGTGCTTCTTACTAATAAATTCAGCTTAATAAAATCAACTTATTTTCGTTGAACAAAACAAATCAAGTAACATAGTTTACAGGAGTATATTGCATTAGGTTAATAGGACCGCCAAAACTAAAAACTCATGGATAAATTACCTACATATGTACATTATTCTAATCCTTTCAGTTTTAATTTCTCGCTGCTGCCGTAGAAGTGAAACCGTTATACTAAGTAATCCTTTTCAATAAATTCAACAATATTGCATACTAATCCTTTACTGATACGTAAAATAGTAAACTTCTGTCCGTCCTGTTTGCCAAGTAGTGTCAATGTATGTTTCACGGCTGTGCTGATCCGTCTGTGATGAAATTTGATACGGATAATTTCAAGCCTGGGGAAGGACATAGGCTACTTTTTATCAACACCACATTGGCGAAGTTTATATAAAACTCTAACCTGATTGACTAACACGCCCAGCGTTCAACGCACAGCAGAAACCACTGAACTTAGCATCTTGAAATTCGCAGATAGGTTCTTTGTATACCTTAAATGAGCACTAAGAAAGGAATTTGGACAATTCCACCCCCAAGGTTTTTCCCTTAATATAATAGGAGTTCAACTATTCTCATTTTTTATGTTAGACATCTGAAATTTCGGATGTACGAGTAACTTATACGAGTAACTATATCATTTTATTTCAAATGAAATGTCACGAAACTTTATGTGTCAGACCAAATTCCATGCGAGTGAAGACGTGGGCAAAAGCTAGTATACATAAATGTAGGGTTGGTAGCCCGGCAGGTGGCCCTAGGAATTTTTAAAGGGAGTAAAAATCCTTGGTTATGCCGCCCTTCGGAAGGGATGTTAAAAGGAGGTTCCCGAGTCTGTACGATGTCAGGTACTCGTTAAAAATCCCTATCCTAATTAAACCTGGATAGGTAAAATTTAGAGCTCCCATTGTAGCACCGTCCGATTAGTCCGATTGTACCACCTAAAAGTGACGTTAAATGAACGTTAAATGAACAAACCAACATTTTAGTCTATAAAATAATATACCAGAATAAATAATTATATTCAAATATATGACCCTCTACCTTACATTTTTTTGTTTATTTAGCTCACATTTCTCGCTCTTAACTTTCAAAGTAGTAAAACATACAAACTTTCTAGAAACTAATTTAAACTCTAAATGATCTTGAGCTTTCAGTGTAAAAGTGGTACTGAAATATTCCAAGTACATTACGTATTCTAGCAACATATTCAAAGCAAAAGTTTAAAATTTTATTATCATGAGCTCAGTTAATATTTTCATTTTCTTTATCTTCGTCAAGAGTAAGAATAATTACATCAGAATTCTTCTTGTTACCGATATTCTTTAAATTTTTAATAATATTTGTTAGTCTGTATGGGAAATAAATTGTTCCAATTACGGTCAAAGAAATAATTCATTTCATGAAGAATGGTGTTTGGTAATTATTTTGCACCTTTCGGTCAGTTTTCTTCGATTGATTTGTTGAGTTCCTTCGGCTTAGTTTGATGATATCTGAACATGGGATCGGACATCCAATACCAACTAATGCCTTTCTTCTCTAAAGAACGTTTATCTTCTTTCCAACCTAGATCTGCCTTATTTAGCCAAGAAGAATGTCTTCTCAGAATTCGTTTCCTCATAGTAGACGGGCATTCTTTGAGAGTTAATAGCGTCCTCAACAACTACGCCAGAGCTTCACAGGTCTTTCAGCTACAAACTTAGAAGACAAGGACGATTGATCGCAGGATTGATCAATTGACAAAGGCACTGCCTTCCTACAACATCTCTATCCACAGAAACCTTGGTATTTAGTTATAGATATGTAAAGAATGATTATTATTTGATAAAGACAGTAGTCAAGCTTAAAATGACTAATCATTTTGTAAAGAACAAAAAAAAAAAGAAACATTCTTTTTACTGAGTAAAATAAAAATCAGCTGTTGGAGAACGAATTCTAAAAATAGAAAAGGGACATTGACTAACAAAGAATAACTATCACAAGAAGTACATCCAGGAGTTGCCAAAATAAGACATTATAACTCTGTCGTAAATAGGGAATGCCACTCTGCAAGACAATGTTTCTCGATAAACTAGTCTCAAAAAAAGTCCTGCTAAGAAGATTTCTGAGCAAAAGCATGGGTGATGTTCGGACTGACGACGGCTGGAAACTGTTAAATAATAGATAAATCCACCAGAAAGTGAAAAGAATCTGTAATCCCTAACTTTTTTTTTTTTGACTGAACCCCCCCCAACTATCTCCGTTCTCCATGTAATCCCTATGTGGAGAAGGAGGCTGATATTCCTCGGACATCTATACAGAATTAACAGGCATCTACTGAGCAACCAAATATTTGACTATTTCTGGACGAAACTACCAAAACATGGACTGCTGAACTTAGGAAAAATTGGAAACGTGGGAATGCAAATTGGAAACCGGGGAGGCTCACATGTTAGAAGGAAGTAAAAAATCTGGAAGGATTTTAGAATGAAGAAATAACAGATAAGGTTGAAAAAGTTAATAAAATAAAGTTGGTACATGATCCGAAGTCGTCATTACGAAAACAAAGTTTTGTTTAATTATATCAGCTTACAACTCGTGACTGATGCAATTGTATTACTCATCTACTGGACATCCAAACTTACTGGTACAAACATTACTAACAGAAATTTTACTACAGAATCCGAAAGGAAACTGATATGTCTCTGGAGCCTGGATCTACAACTGAGAGAAGTGCTAGAAGAGCTAGAAGTGCATTCAATGGGAGCTTTTTCCGTGCACACGAAGAATGCGAATCTCTTTGGGGAAGTTTGCAAAAGAAGATCACAAAAAATTACGTGCTAAATGGCATTTGTACTATTTCTTTCAATAGATATTTTAATTATTTATTGAAGAGAAAAGATTCGTTCAGATCCGGGATTCAAATCCGGGTCTCCCACATGTCCGTGGTGCTCTGCCACCTGAGCTAGCCTGGCTCGGTCAGACAAATCCATTCTCTTCACCGATCCCTCATCCCCGTGAGCCAGGCTAGCTCTGGTGGCAGAGCACCACGACGGATACGTGGGAGGCCCGGGTTCGAATCCCGGTTTTCTCTTCAAAATAAAAATATTTAAAAATTATAACAATTAATAAATAAAAGATATTTCAATTAGTTCGATTGAATATATCAGCTGATCTCTTGATTCCTAAATCTAAATTGGACATTACTATAAAATAGAATATACGGTTGATTCAGTTGACTAGAATGGATACTAGATAGATCTATGAGAGGAAATATAATTGTGTGGTTTGTTTTGCTTCTGGCTGGATTGAGTAGAGGAAAATAAATAGCCTACAATTTAGGTATTTTCGGCAACGAACTTCCGATTTTCTATACTCAATTAGTATCTATATAATTCATTACATTATCGCATAATATTGTCTTTGTTGAACATTTATTTGGCGAAATTAGCCCGAAACGGAGTACAAGCTTGTTCCTATTTTCCTGAAAACACCTGGGTACGGCTATTAATAATAAATTAGCTGTAATAGTTTGTAAGTGGGATTAACTTGAGAAGTTATGTAAGGATGTTGTGCTCGTGAAATATGGAAGTGGGCTCTTCAAGGCTCTAAATTTGTTAGCTCTAGGCCTTTTCAACTCGCTCTTTAAATTCAATAAGACTTGGGACTTATAATGGTTCTCTTGGTGCGTGAAGGCGTCGCTTAGTGCTCCCGGCATTTAACTTAATTTCAACGAATTCAGGGAAAGTTACAATATGTTGTTGTTTATTCGTTTAACGTCACTTTAAGCTACTATGTCTAATTCTACGGTGCTACAGTGGGAATCCTAAATTTTGATTATCCAGGTATAATTAGGATTAAAAAAACAAAACAATAAACCCTGTTCACGAAAAGTATTGGGTTCAGTACTTGGTAGACTGTGCTGTTTTCTGGACAATGGTCGAGCTTTACCCCCCATTTTTTGTACCCACTTGATGGAGATTAGGTGAGTTCCAAGACGGTTCCAGATCACAAAGGATCCTAAAACTTCCTTGGCTGTTAAAGATATAATAAAATCTGACACAGCCAGATTTGAACATGTGACCTTCGGCACGCCAAATCTACCATTTACTCCAAATTACAATACGAATTTTGTCTGATGCAATTACTATATATGATACATTCCATTTACCATTTTAATCGAATTAACTTAAATTAAATTTCATTAATGAATTTTCAAGCAACAATATTCTGAAGTTAATTCATTAATTTAGTAAAAAAAAAGAATCTAAAATAATATGGGTACATAGCAATGTTTTAGGAAATTTGGGTTGGTTTTATGGAGAAGGAGGAACGAACATAAAAATTCTTAAATCAAGAAATCAACTGTGGTGTAGTGGTTAGCATAACAACCTTCTATGAACAAGAACAATATTTTACAATATCGCAGTCCGGTACAATATTTTATAGGGTGTAAAAAATCCTCGGTTATGCCGTCATTTGGAAGAGACGTAAAATGGGGGTCTCGAGTCTGGGCTGCGTCAGATACTCGTTGAAGATCCTTAAATTATCATACGGAGACAAATTTTAGGACTCTCACTGTAGCATTGTTCGGTTAGCCATAGCTGCCTAAAGTGACTTTAAATGAATAAACATGCATATCATATTTTTAGCATATTATTAGTTTCTCACGGTATATTACATAGGTTTATGACGATATAGCAGTAATCGCCTCAACTAGGAATACGGAGTTGATTTAGCTTGTTGTTTGGATGTCGCTATGATACCGCTTGGCGGATTGTTGTTGCAGTATACGTGACCATTGTTGCCTTGATAAACAATTATCTCTGCTCTCATTAGTGTAAGCAGTAATTATCTCCTATTATCCACCAGCATAAGCTTGGTATTTTAACAAAAACGTTTGTAACAAAGTAACAAGAAAAATAATAATAAAAAAAAAAAACGGTGCAACTGCAACCCATTAAGGTGCGGTTACGCTTGTTTTCTGAGATCAAGCTAAACCGCTAGGTTTTCCCCAATTAAGTCCATTGTTTTTATATAGGCTGGGTTAGGAGGTTCTATAGATTCCACACTTCGTCTGTTAACAGATCAAATAGTTTTTCTGCCACAGCCGGAGTTTAACCCGGAACCCTCAGGACTCAACACACTGAGCTGCCTGCAAAAAACGAAAAACAAATCATTTAAACTAAAATTATAAACTATTGAAACCAATTTGTGGCTTATAGACCCTTGTCCCCACTGATGATAACGTATCTTCTCCTGATGGAATCTCTTACTTAAGGGTTTAACTTTAGCGATGCATATGCACTCTAAGGTTATCAAAGACTACGGCCAACACCCTAGGGAGCCTTGATCGTAATTTTGGAAGAGGGGGACCAAGAAGGGGGAGGATAATTTAATTTTTAACCTCAAGGGTTTGCTTCTGGAGAGTTCCCTTGGGAATATCTCCTCTCCTCCCATCTTGCAAAACCTGTCAACTGTAGTTAGTGATAACCACCAAGAATACGTTTTCTGATGAGTATTATAATAGCATAATGATAAAGCTACTGGTACGGAAATAAGAAACATGTTATTTTTATTCACACTGCATTACAGAAAAAAAAAACTTCCCAAGAATTCAATTTAGAAACTTAATTTAAGAAGTTATCCAGCACAACGATCGGATCACGTCATCTCGCAGAGCCTGGCTCAATATTTCACCAAATGTTCTATTCTTTTAAATATTTTGTGAGAAAAAAATTCATGAACGTTTTAACTATAACGCAATGAAGAAAGTAAAAAACAATGTCAAAATAATATACAGAAGATATAAATAATTGTTTTAATTACTGTATTCATTTTTATAAACCGATCTGAAAGAATCAGTTCTTTCTTTTCTCCACATTGATTGGCTACGTTTGGTTTTATTTTCTAAAGAAAACATTAACATATTGATTTCAATGTGATTGTACTCATTTAAATAATATCTACTTTCATTTATATTATTTTTTTTAAATAAACGATGTTTTGTTAGTTTGTTACTTCCCTATGTGTATTCACATTCACATATGTACATATGCGAGTACCAGAGCAGTTTCCGCTCGTGGCGATGAACTACCTATTCTCAATCAGGTAAATGCTTGATAAGACGTACGAATACAATATTGATATGCACCACCTATTTGTTGACTTCAAGCAGGCGTATGACAGTGTAGAGTGTAGTAGAGGGAAACTAAGGCCCTCCAGTCACTAGGAAGCTATAAGAAAGGATTGGAATTAGAAATTGGTGGACCCTTGCTAGAACCGCGAGGAATTGTGTCAGAGACCCAGGTCCTGCAAGGACTTTAGCATTCAATAGTAGGTACTGTTCCTTTTTATGTGACTGACTATACTTCGGGGGAATCTTATTATAGAGGATTCTCTAGTTTTTCCATCCATACAAATGCACTGGAATGAAAACGGATTTGATCGTGACATACATGAACAGCGAGGACTAATATGGCGTTATTAAATTTGAACTAGTCTAGATGCATAGTATAAAAATATATAAAGAAATAAAAAGTTCGTCAAAACAAAACCAATAATTTTTTTACTACTATTAAAACCTGACAATATAATGGTGATGTTTTGGTGGCGTCAAGGAATGTCAAGCCACAGTCTATTGTGTATTAACTACCCTGGCCAAGATTTATTGAACAAAAATATTATTAAGGCGGACTAGATTTCTGACCAAAATATAGTTACTACAATGAAATAACTGTACTCAATAAATCTTCCCGAATCACAATGAATTAAACTTAGATTAGGTATTTCAGTGTTTGTGTGTGTGTGTGTGTGTGTGTGTGTTTGTGTGTGCGTGCGTGCGCGTGTGTGTGTGTGTGGGTGTGTGTGTGTGTGTGTGTGTGTGTGTGTGTGTGTGTGTGTGTGTGTGTGTGTGTGTGTGTGTGTGTGTGTGTGTGTGTGTGTGAATGTATTAAGAAGAGATATAGAAAAGAAATTAAATAAAAGAAATGATTGAGGCAGTGGCAAATCCCTTTCACACAAACCACTTTGTGTGAAAGTATTTTCCGCCCAGCCGTACGTAACCATGACAAGGTTATGATTCATATTTATATTTTTCTTATTAATATTCTTAGACTTTATTATTATTATATCTTCCTTTTTCTCGGCTTCTACCAGAGAATCCACCTACCCGGACATAAATCAAGTGTGAGGCTAGAAAAATTATTTTGTAATCTACAGAAATTTTCAAAGGATCTTCGCAGTTTTGAACAGCACTGATTTCTGCATTTATCCAGAATACTACAATTTAGATATAATTTTTTATCCTGTTCGCCGTCATTTCCGGAATCAGTCTATTGGTGACTTTTTTTTTTTGCTCCCCCTTCCTGCCATCACTGGCATACGGGGTTTCGGCAGTGGTGGGTTAATACGTTGGGTTTACGCACGCCCACCACTGCCAAAAAGCAACTCTTTATTCAAAATTTCTTATTATACAATCTCGAGGGGGGAGATGTATAATTTCTCTGGGAACAAATTAAAATGAAAATAATAATCTGTGGTGCTGCCCAGTGCACGGTTGTGCACCTTACTGATGGGGCAGCACCTTTAAGGCCTCCTGGCCGGTCTGCATCCGTCCGGTGCCGTCCAGCCTCCCCGGTCCGCCGCATCCGTCCGGTCCGCATCCGGTCAGTCCGCATACGTCTGTCCTGTCCTCCTCCTGGGGGCTCATCCTCCGATGAATGCGATGAATAGTCTATTCGTGACTATCGGCAAAATTGTCGCTTAATCTATATGATTGCTTCAGTTCCTCTGCCAGGTCCTGATAATTTCTTATTTTTCCAGCAACCACCTTGTTTTGGTTGTCATATACCGGTGCTCCTATTTCAATTATACTCTCATATTTTTCTTCTTTTAGGATAAGAAAGGCCCGTTATGAGGAATCGTGTGATCATTATTGATGGTCTAGTCCCAATAAAGCTTGGCTTATTATTATTATTAAAGGGGATAGAAAAAACTATTGAGTAAAATTAGGTACATTATTCTGTTAAAGCCCATTGGTGAATAAAAAAAAGAGGAGAAAAGATGAAGAAATCTTCGAAGAGAGGAGTTGATGTGAATCGACAACCCCAAGGGCCCCAGCAATGTCCCAGGAACTGAGGAAGAAATTCCAGTGATTGAATCTCCTCCGGCTGACTGATTAAGAACCGCTAATGAAACTGACGTAATTACATGTTGTAGTCCTCCACTCTCTCTTCTTCCTGATTCCTCAGGATCACTGGGGATTTTCTTCGACATAACGTCTGGTAATTCTTTCCAGAAAATAGTAAATAATCCTCTTAACCCTTTTTTTTATAATGAAGTAGTCTATCACAAGTATCCCTAATCGGAACAAATCGGAACAGTTCGAAACTCACGTCTAAATTAGTTTCCTACAAAATCGGTTTATGAAAAAGTAATAAGTTCGGTATTATCTAGAGTTCCTATCTTATACCTCGTAGACACCTGGAAAGCGCTGGTTAGTCAAGGGCACATATGGGCCATTTTAGAAAGAAACAAACCCAAAACATACTCAAATGCAAAACAAAACACTACTATATTAAAAAAAAAAATAAAGATACACCCAGTAACTAATCATAATAATGGCACTAATAACAATAGCAATTACATTATATTTATTAAATTAGAAATTTATCAACTAAGATCACCAACATTCTATAGGTATCGTACTGAAGTATTGTTAGAAAGTGGTAGTGTTAAAATATATTGGAACAAAACGATAACAGACCCCCCCCCCCCATATACCTCACAACAGATCTGGCCTCGTGCTTATTGACAAGGCAGAAAAGAAAGCATAAATTATTGAGATAGGAATTCCTTTCGATGATAACGTGCAATAGGGGAAAAATTGGGAAATATCAGGGGCTCAGTGAGGAATTGAAACATCTTTAAAGGCTGGTGAAGTTTGAAGTACTACCAATTGTAGTTTCTACCAATGACCTTATTCCTGAGGAAACAATAAAATCCTTGAAGATCCTTGAACTTAACAAGGAAGTTAAAATACTACAAAAAACAGTGTTATTAAGAACTGCACAATACGAGAAATTTTAAATATTGGTAAATATAATGAGTAAGGTTGCCTTGACAATGGTCCGGTTAGGCCATATCATCCAGCTAACCTGAGAAGAATAATAAAACAATGTAATGCAAGATTTAGAATCCCATCTCTTTTGTGATCGAGTCGATAATACCAAAAAAAACCAAAATATTTAATTATCATAATCGATTGGTTTTATCATCAACTGATGCTATCTGGCTACTCCCAGAATCTAGCCAGACTATAGTAAAAAAAAAATTCCTACCTTCAGAGTTCATCTTTCTTCCAGTCAGACCACTCTGACTTATTGGGGAAAATACGCTCATTATAAAGATTAATTACCGCTTACTTAATCACATTCAGTACACTCCTGTACACTGCTGCGTCCTAGCGGACCCATTCGAATAATTTCTTTCGATCGAACCTGAATTATTTTACGAAAGCCGATCCTTTCCGATTTAGTTGCAATGCCTCGATCACTGACGAGAATTTTTCATTAGCAAAAGAATGTTTCTTAAGATAAATATCACCCTCTTAATTACAAATTTACTTTTTACTTCATTACATCACTTTGCAAATTAGCCTCAAACTTATTTCGGATCAACCGATTTGGGCCCCATCTCCAAATTATTCTTAGATTTAGAACCTACTATAATTTCAAAAAGAGGTATTGTCCATGAAACCTTGCATAGTACGAGAGACCATATAATCAATGGATTTAGTTTCTTAAAACTATATTTCGCACTAAATAAGTAGTCCAATTTTTTGTTTTATATGTAATGTTGCACAGAAGTTACGGATTATTTATTTTATAGTTAAAAAAGTATCTTTTTCAGCCACAGGTTGGTTATTGCAAGCCAAAAAAAAGATGAAACAAAGAGCATTACTATCGGTTGGTTTTATTGCGTGATAATAATGGTGCTAAGAAAATATAATAGTTTTTTTATCTCTCATGGAAATATTTTTTAAAATATCTTCTTTAAAAAACACTATCTCAGAGAGTACTATTAGCTGTCATCTATTGACGAAAATAAGAGCACTTTGACTTCCTTATCTTAGTCACAGGAGTCAAGCCTTGAAAGTATAATGCTTAAATTATGAGCAACGACTAATGTATTCCGGGTTGTATTTTTAAATTTTTAATCTAAAAGCTTCGAGAAAAATTAAAATTAAAATACACTATCCACAGTTAGGCAGAAGAGTAGAAAATACTGTCAAAGAAGACTAGTCTAATTAATCTCTCCTTATTAATAATTATGTTAAGATACTTTGAACATACTACCTATTAAAGTCTCCTATAGCGTTTCTAGCTCGTAATTCAGAACTCTTTTTCCCAGCTACTTCATAAATAATCGAACATTGCTCATGATGTTACTATTTAGGATTTATAATTAAATATTTTTTTAGTGAGATAAAGATTCTAACAAATATAAAAAAAATAAATAATGTGCTTTGAGAATAATTGAACATCGCGATAAAAATCCGTTTCTAAGTGCTACTTGAGAAGGTTCCGAGGCCATCTTTTCTTCTGAGACATTTGTCTGGTATTGAAGGGAAAGGAAGGATAAAATCAAGTCATTATAAATAATTACACATAAATTATTATAGTTTAGGATTTAAGTTATTGAAAAGTGTAAGAAGTGTCCACTGAAATACACACAAAAAAAAAAAAAAAAATATATATATATATATATATATATATATATATATATATATATATATATATATATATATATATAAGATAACAATTACTAAAAGAAAGAGTACAAAAATATTTACATATTTACAAATTTCATGAAGTACAATATATACTGATTTTAAGGTACCAAATATGGAAATAGAGAAATATGTATATATATATATATGGTTTCCCACCCTCTCGATTTTATTATCAATTTTAAAAAATATATCCAACTTAAAATATCATGAAATGGTAATTACAATCCAAAGTAATATTTCGAAAGATAAAAAAAGTTGTGTGGAAGAAGAAAGAATCATGGAGAAAGTTTTCATTAAAATAATAAAATATTTCCTTACATAAAATATATCATTGCAAAAGGAATTATAAAACAAAGTACTCTGTTCCACTACAACCCTTGGGTCTTGGATGCAGTACATGCTAGAGACGGTACTGTTTCTAGAACAACGATTATACAAGAAGGTGAATTGTCCTATATCACGCTCAACCTCCAGGTTTTTCATTTAATTAAAGGGTACCCTCTTAAGTAATTGATTGAGCTCCGGGACGCACAGTGGAACGAGCGTTAGGGAGGACTGGACATTCATTAATATCTCCGCTTCTGGTTCTCCTAGAATAAGGCTATTGCTACGGTTTTAAAGCTTTTTGAATGGACTATTTAATTATGTGATAAACAGGATCAGATCTTTTAGGGGAAACATGTATAAATTCTCGATTTGATATTTCGATGTTAGATAATTTATTATCTATCATTGTACCATTTATTGTACCTATATACTACGAGAATAGGTCCACACAGTATTCTATGAAAAGACAGATACATTGGTAATAAAGTTATACAAAGGAAAAAGTAACAAATCAAAAAATTTAATCATTGAACAAAATTAATATAATAATTGATAATTACTTTTGTTAGTCAATTTACTAGGTATAATTGATGCATCAAAATTATAATAAATGTAGGTGCCTATATAAAATTGTTTTATTTAAATAACGATCACAATTAAACCAAAATTAACAACTTAATTTTAATTAGGATTTGTTTTTCTATATTATAAGTAACAATAAGTGATTGTGCTTATTGTAATAAATCACGTTTGATGTTTATTATTTTCGGTCTACGAGTCTAAATTAAAGGATCCGAATTTTCATCAGATTTGAATCTTTTTTTATAATAACAGCGAACATATCCTCTGAACATTTTCTAAAACTTTCCGTTTGTCTCCGTCTTTGTCAATCGCATAATTGTTTGAATGACTGAGTACGAGATGGTATTCTTGCGGTTGTTTATGATGACGATGAAGGTAGGTCCTGGCTAACATCTTCAGGAAAAATGAAATCCAAATTCAACCAGTTTTCATGCTTCTCCAGAAAATAATTGATATTCCTGTGGGACAAAATCCAGTGAGAGTACAAGCTGCTACTGATTTTCTTAATTTTTCCCGTAAGCAAAACTTGCCCGTATTTGAAATTTGTTCCAGTCCAAATGAATTAATCCATGCTTCCAATGGCATGTCATAATCTTTAAAACTTATATGATTAAATTGAAAAATTTAACGATCTGTTGTAGGAACCATTGCACTTATGTCGTTCAAATACCACACACAAACTGAGTTTCATTGTTATTACTATTATGTATATAATGATAAGGATTATTCGGATAATTGAGTGTAAACAAACATTGGTAAACAAAAGAAAACTTGCGTAAAATAGACGCCAATATCAACAGAAATTATTTTAAATTAATTCTCAAGGGCCAGAAAAGGAAAGAAAAAATCATTTTCTCGGAAAATAGCACCTAGTAGCAGAATCCGACTAATGGAAAAAAACTTCAAACATTCTAGTTATTTACTGTGAAGGTAGTATTTTGGGCGATTTTAAGCGATTTGCGCAATTAATTTTTTTAGTTTTATCCCCCAATTTTCACCAAAAATCCCAGGCGTTTGAAATAATCCCAAGTTTTATTTGCCTAAAATATCTTATTATGGGTGAGTTGTTTTCCAGTAGGTGCACAATTAATTTAAGGCATTACCTCAAACAGTGGATTGCTTTAAAAATTTGAGACTTTTTATAAAAATTTATATTTCAATTCAGATTCGTTCATTTGATTTGATTTCACAATTAATTTATCCATGGATTTTGTTGAGAAGAAGTATGAAGTACAATTTAAGATCAAAATAAAGGACAAATTTATTTATTAGATAATTGGTCCAATGTCCAACAAATGCGTTGATTCGTTCCACTGTGGGACGGTCTGTAGATCCCACAAGGACCATCTGCGGTTTAAAACACAGGTAAATTGTTTTTACAACTAAAATTAAAAATTTCAATCAAAAAATAAAAATTACCACCGCCCATAGAAACTAAACCAATTCCAGTTTTCTTTAACCTTTTCTATGAAAAAAAAAATTGTTTTACTTGATATGTTGTCCTTGTCAACGCCTCAATTATTTTACCATATGTTTTACTAAATAAATGAAAACATAATACGATAATACCTTCTACGGTGTATATTATGATAAGATAATATGATGGCTGAAATATGATAATTAATTGCGAAAATTAGAACTATTACAGTCTGTAAAATAAGCCCGTGTGGTAGTTGCTAAACTCTACCAGACGAACTAGCCTGATCAGAGATTCAAGTCACGACTGGGAACTGTGAGGAATTACTTGTGCAAACATGGATTTAAAGCTAAAACTTGTAACAGGTTTAAAGTTTTAATTGATTAGATATACAATTTCTTAGATACAAAAGTATTTTTAGATACCTTTTGGGGTTGATTAGTTTGAAATAGGTTAATTTAGTTCTAAAACTCAATCACTGTATAAATGAAATTTATGGATCGTTAAATAATTCAACATCTCATTCGTATGATTCCAATTATGCAATGGAGTGGGCTCTAGATAGATAATCGTAATATTATTATGGTAAGTATAAAACTGTTTTTATTAAAGCGAAATTTCGGCTGGAAAGCCATGATGCTATTGGTTCGATAATTGAGGAGTTCATGATAAAAAAGCATAACTCCAAAGTTTTTAAAATTTATTTTTTCACTACTTTAGTCAAGCAATTTTGTCTGACACAATACATTTCCCGCCTTATTTCTCAAGGTTTTAGTCCGATTCTGACATTGAAGTTTTGGGAATGCAAAGCATTGCTTGAAAAAACTAGCAAAAAAGTCAATTTTTGTTATTTACAGTTGTTGGAGAGATCCTAAATGCGTCAATTGGAATAATTACACTTATAATGTATAATAATAATTAATATTCTCTCAATAAATTTTGTTTATGTTTTATAGGTTTAACGGTAAAGACCGACATATAATATAATAGCAATTATGTTTAATTTATTACGCAGTCCATTGTTTATTCTCCAACGGTGGTTGGTAGGCAAATAAATAATAACAAAAGTAAGGAAAAAGTTTCAACCTAGCGTGGAGAAGACCACATTAATTGTAAATATTTTGTGATTCTATATAATTATACAATCTTGTCTTTGAAAAAAATCTACGCATAAACGGACAATAAATCATAATTATTTATGCTACTAAGTACATAAAATATTGAGTTTTACTAGCATTACTCTTTGCTACAGTGTATGATTTGTCCTGAATTAAAATACAAATGAGAAACCTTGACTGGAAATACAGATCGCCTGACTCGAGCTTATAAATCCCACAGCTCTAAACCGATATTCAACATCAGAAAAACCTTGCTTGCTAGGAATCAGAAATGTAGATAGCGGCATTTCAGTTTCATGTTTTCCAAGTAGTATTCGTATGAATGAAATCTCCAACGATGATTATATAAACTGGCTTTTTTTCTACCAAACCTTGGATACATATTCCGTTATTTATTAAACAAACATACGTGTAACAACAGAATCAGATAAACAAAGCATAGATGCAAATGCATAAACAAGCAAAATCTAACAAGGTACAGAATAACTTATTACTAGACTAGAACAAAACTACTCTATTCATCATCATAAAATATTCATTATCGATCCCCTTAGTGATTGCAAATTAATTTAATATAATTAAAAAATTAAAAACAATTACTTTTTAATTAGAAAATGTAACTTGTGTACAAAGATTCTAAGATAAAACGCCACAACTACAAGTACATAATTTTAGCACTAAATTGAACATTAATTGATTTTTATAAAACAAATAAGATGTTTATTCCGCAGGCTGTCGCTTCGAGTTGAGTCAGAAGTTTTAATTTTTCATTCGTATCCCTTTTAATATTTTCCAAAAATACATCAGCAAATACATAAATACAGTTTCAGGAAAAGAGAATTTGATTACGGGAAATTTATATACTTCGGTAATCATTACATCTAGAAATGAAGGTTTCAACAATCATATAGTATATCATACATATATTTTATTATTATTGGTCAATTTTTTTATTTTTAAATATTTGTATTTTTAAAGAAAAAAAAGATAGGCCCTCGGCACCCTATAGGAGGACCTATAGATGACAAATCTTTTCTCTTATCCGATCCCATGTCCTCGTGTTCTCGCAATTTTTGCGATGAATACACTGGAACGAATGTTCTTTGAACATTAATTTTAATTTTAGGATTTATTGACTTACGTCATATTACTATTTATATTTTTTTATAATTATTGGTCATTTTTTTATTTTTAAATATTTTTATTTTTAAAGAGAAAAGATAGGCCCTCGGCCGGGATTCGAACCCGGATCCTCTGTCTTTCCGTGACAGCGCACTAACATTTGAGCCACCAAGGCCGCCTGCCGGGATAGGACAAATCTTTTCTCTTATCCGATCTCATGTCCTCGTGTTCTCGCAATTTTTGCGATGAATACACTGGAACGAATGTTCTTTGAACATTAATTTTAATTTTAGGATCTTATTGACTTACGTCATATTACTATTTATATTTTTTTATAATTATTGGTCATTTTTTTTATTTTTAAATATTTTTATTTTTAAAGAGAAAAGATAGGCCCTCGGCCGGGATTCGAACCTGAATCCTCTGTCTTTCCGTGACAGAGCCCTACCATTTGAGCCACCAAGGCCGCCTGCCGGCAGAGGACAAATCTTTTCTCTTATTCGATCTCATGGCCTCGTGTTCTCGCAATTTTTGCGATGAATACACTGTTTCGAATGTTCTTTGAACATTAATTTTAATTTTAGGATCTTATTGACTTACGTATAGACAATTCTATGTTCAAATAAACACTGCTAGCTCCATAACACTTCCCCTACTCGCTGGACTTCCTCAAGGCTCCTGCCTATCCCCAATTCTATTCAATCTGTTCATATCAGATCTCCCAAAACACCCAAAAGTAACCACATCGCTTTACGCAGATGACACCGCTTTGTACACAGCATCATACCGAACCGATACAATAGTAAACCGATTACAACAAGCTTTTAATAAAATCCATAAATTTTGTCAAAAGTGGAAACTAAAAATCAATCCAACGAAATCGGCCGCCATAATCTTCACAAAACGCAGACCCAACATAGATCAGCACATCATCTTAAACTCCGAACACATCCCCTGGTCTAAATCCGTAACATACCTCGGTTTAATTCTAGATAGGTCCTTAACATTCACTGAGCACATCAACAGGAAAACATAAAAAGCGAAAAAAACCATCTACAAACTAAACTGTTTCCCTATTTTAATAAAAAATCCAGGCTATGCCCCCAAAACAAGCTAATCCTTTATAAAACAGTAATCCGCTCACTGTTAACCTATGCCTCACCTGTATGGAGTTTAACCTGCGCTACAAATTATAGAAAGTTTGAAAGGGTACAAAACCTATGCATGAGAATTATTAATAATTATCCCCGCTACACGAAAATATCGACTGTGCTCAGAGATCTTGAACTTCCCACTGTAAAACAATATGTTTCAGCCCAAACAAAAGCATACTTCGAAAAAACTCCAGCTTCCGAAAACCCATTAATCCGAGAAATCGGTAACTATGATAAACATTCACTACGACGGTACACGCACAAAAGAACAAAACATATACTTCTCACTTAACAAATCACTATTCGTAGGTATCATAATCTAGTTATCTGTATTTATTTTATAGTTATTTTTAATTGTGTATTTATTTTCTATTTAATTATTAATATTATTATATTTACTTACTTTATTAGTATTATTTTTATTTATTTATAAATTACAATTATTAGTATGGTTCATTTTCTTTCTCTTTTTTTTTTTTTTTAAGCGGGTTTTTTCTAAATTTTTCCTGCTATTGTAAAACTTATTTATAAAAGACAATTTTAATTAATTAAAAGTACTGTTGTTTAAACATGTAAAGGAAGTCCGGAACATGTATTTACACTTATTGCAGCTTGTATATGTAAAAACTGTAAATAAAGGTTGTGTTTTTTTTTTTTTTTTTTTTTATTGACTTACGTCATATTACTATTTATATTGTTTTTATAATTATTGGTCTTTTTTTTTTATGTTTAAATATTTTTATTTTTAAAGAGAAAAGATAGGCCTTCGGCAGGGATTCGAACCCGAATCCTCTGTCTTTCCGTGACAGAGCCCTACCATTTGAGCCACCAAGGCCGCCTGCCGGCATAGGACAAATCTTTTCTCTTATCCGATTCCATGTCCTCTTGTTCTCGCAATTTTTGCGATGAATACACTAGAACGAATGTTCTTTGAACAATTATTTTAATTTTAGGATCTTATTGACTTACGTCATATTACTATTTATAATTTTTTATAATCTACTCGTTAAGGATAATTACATAAGCTTTTCCTCACTGAAGCTCACGGTAGCTTTTGTTTTTGGAAAACATTAAAAATTAAACGAATAATCAGTTAAAACTAGTTGTAACTCAACTCGAAGCAACAACCTGCAGAACAGCAACAATACAGTTCGAATTTTAGGAAACCAATTAATGAAATAAAATAATTAATAGTAGTAAGAATTTAAATTGTCTCTTGTACGATTATAAAATAATATTTTTTTTTAAATTTATTTAAATTTACAACTATAATAATATCACAATAAGTAAATCTGCTAATATGTACAATATGATATGAAAAACACTTGTGGAGAAACTACCCATCAGTAGCACTCCAAAAAATGATATTAATACCTAAATTGTATTGGTAAAAGTTTTTACCACTGCTTCACTCAATAAACAACTAGTGCTAATTAACTATTACTTAGTACGCTATATGTTGATACTGTTCAGGACTTGGTGAGTGCTGATATCTGTTAAGTTTTTTTTTTTTTTTTTATGAATTTTTTTAGGATGTATGAATTATATTGAGCGTAGTGGCTCTGTAGAGCACTGAGTTGCCAAGCCGAAAGTTCTGGTTCAAATCCCGCTGCAGGCAGTACTTTTATAATTACTCTGTTGGCAGCCGAAGATGGATCATATAGGACCTAGGACCCTTCTGGGGCTCATTCAGCCTCTTAAATGGGTATCCAAAAAAGGGGGGGGGGAATCTTGCATTTGAGCCTGATCAACTCCCTGCAAAACTATTGTCCATAAACTAGTACTGTCTCTACCATGTACTGAACCCCAAACATTTCACGGGTTGTAGTGGTACAAGTTTTTTTGTGAATTATAATAATATATTTACACTAGTACGTGATTTCATAATATTAAAAAACAAATGTTTAATGAATTATATTATAGAACAAAATAGTCTCGATACGTCGCCAAAAGGCAGTTTAACGAGTATTCCCTCAGTCTCAAGAACTATTATTTTTTTTCCACATCCTCTAAGATTTTATTTACAATATATTTACAATTTACAAATTAATACCTGCAAATGCTTCTATATAAACAAAAGCATTCTGTTACCTTTCGGTATAAGTCTCAAGAATTGAAAAAAAAACTTATTTTATTAGCAGTCAAGAAAAATAAATTTCAATTATACCTATATGTCTTTTTAACTCTAGAGGTCAACCATATTATACCTTGGAAAAACCTACTCCTGTAATTAACTATTTTTACTCTAAATAATTACTTATTTATTGCATTTTTACTTGAACCAGTACATGGAAATGTCAATTTTTATTTTATTTTGACTCTTTCCACCCATTCTTATTCATATTAAATCAAACGAAAAAATCAAGATACCTGCTGATAAATAGAATGGTTGTGAATTGGAATACTGGTTCTCAAGTTTCTGGAGCAATTAGTCGCCCATTACTCTCTAGGTATAGGTATATGTTAATTGAAAATCAATTGCTGTTTCGTTTGATGTCGAACAGTCGCCGGTGACTTGGTCTTTATGATAATGAATAACCAATATTACAGCGTCCAAAAATCTCGTGAGCTATGATTGGTGAATCTTGGCCGATTCTTCTGTCTTCTTTCTCTCTCTCTAAAAACAAGTATTTCAGTGTATTGGTTACATGCAAAATATGTTAAGAATAGGTACTTATTAATCAAAAAATATTTACTATAATTTGTAATTTTATTCACTATACTAGAGCTTGTTTTAAGAATTATTAAAATTATAAATCAAATTAGGCTGTCAATTTATGAAATACTATTTCAACCAACAACAGAATTAATTGCAATTTTTAATAAAATTAAAAATTTACTTTTACGACGCATTTATTTCCAACTGGGCCTATTTATATTTATCTGCTTCGATATTCACTAGGTTTTTCATTTTTAAATTTATATCTGTGGAGATATTAAACCAAGAGAGAGGTACCGTTGTACACTGTTCTTCTTCATGTCTCTCATGCCTTTTTGACAGACAACCCATCTGCTGATTGCTGATGGTTTGTGCATGGCAGGTGTGGATGTAACAGCATCGAGAAAAAAATATCCGTGATAATGTTCAAAATTTCTATCCGTTTCGTAATATCCTAATAATATATATGTTTTATAATTTAATTCAATACATTATAACGATGATAGTCGAGTTAAGTAACTCTAAGTATTGTGAATTAGTGTTGTTCCAAGTAATTTTCAGTGTTGTGGAAGAACTGAAGACCAGGTGCTGAGAGCGAGATAAGGAGAGACAGTACTCATTTATTGCTAAGGGCACATCATCAACTCCATGATCCAGCCTCAAGTTCTGCCACTCCCTCCTTTCTTGGTAGAGGAGAAATTTTATAAAGGGGGCCACTTTATAGAGGCAGCTGCCATCGTCTCAGGGGGGCCACCACCCCCAAGTCGATGCACAACCCAGCCAACGGAAAATAAATTTTCCAGCGCATCCCTAACCTTCAATGTCGACTGCCTTTCTTATCTGTATCGGCCAATATCCTACAAACGATCGCATTGTAATGTATTTTCCTTGAACAGCATAATCTTTTTCCAAGATTAATCTATCTTTTTCCGCTTACAAGAGATTTTATAAATCATTTAATGTTTAAGGGAGCGGGGTAGCTCTGTAGTAGAGCCCTGCATTGTTATGCTGAAGGCTCTGGGTTTGATTCCTGCGGTAAACCTAGCCGTTATATTGTGGGTAAAATTGCAGGAGACCTGACAGATGAGCGTGAATTAGGGCATACCTCCTCCTTATACAACAGTTGCTCTGGAAATATTACAGACTTTATCATGTACAGAATCCAAGAAAGGGCTCTACAGACAAAAATAAGTAGGTATCTAACTGTTCCCAAGCTAAAGGTTGTGCAAGGAGGTGGTCTATCCACGAGTCTCCATATCCGATCACAGATAAAATTCACGGCTGTAATATTCTGTTATTTATAGAATAAATAAATGCCGAGTAGCAAGTGTCATGGCCGCAACTGAAGTTCCCTTGTACTTTCGCTCCGTGCTTGTTACGTTCTCAGCCCGTTATTACTGAACGTATCTTGGTGAAACTCTATAAACATTGAGTTTATAACTCATGGAACATTTTTTACATTGACCTAAAAGTGAGGTGAGTGGTTAATTATTGACAATTGGTAAATGAACAACATAGTGATCGGTTGATAGAGGCTACTCAGCCGGCTGGTAATTCCTCTAGGAGGTCTTATCAGCTATTTACTATTGACTTCACGGTCACGGCCGTATACTGTTTTCGTCTCCGGCCGATCTTAAGTTCGAACCCAGTGACATTAACTTTTTTTTTTCCCCCTTTCTTCTTTTATCCATTTTTTTTTTTTATGTATGTGTGTATTCAGAATGTTTTATTTTGTATGTAATTGTATATGATATTGTGGATACTCTAGTTTCTTAGGCTTTATATAAAGAACTTTTATTTTAATATTTCTTTATTTTATTTTCTTTGGAACGGATAAAATGGATCTGGATGAGAATTCACTCCCCGAAGACTCGGAGGAAGAGATCCCGTTTTCTGAAATAAGCGAATCTGATTCCACATATTTAAAGGGACGTACACTACAAAAGCGCCACCGAAATCCTGCCCCCGGCTCCGCGGGCAACTCACCTAATAAAAAAAAGAATAAATCAAAACAAACAGTCGATAAAAAACAATCACCACCAAAAACTCGCAGTAAATCTTCTGCAGCCAGCAATAAAACTATAAATACAACAACCACTGTTGAAACCTCCCACAATTCACCAGGCAACAATAGCTCAGCCAATAAGAACTCGGATTCTCAAGGTTTTTCTGACCCTGAGCCACCCCCTGTATATGTCACCAAAATAGACAATTTTCTGTCTTTCGGTGATGAAATCGCCAATCTAATTGAGCAACCCAACTTCAGGTGCTACTCACGTATTAACGATATAAAAATAAATACAAATAGCAAAGACAACTATAAAAAACTGATTAATCATCTAACTGCTAATAATTACGATTTCCATTGCTATCAACTAAGAGAAGATAAAGCGTACCGTGTGGTCTTAAGAGGTCTTCACTCAAGCACCCCCACAGCTGCCATCAAAAAAGGTCTCGAAGAAATAGGCCATAGCGTTAGAAACATATCTTCTGTTCTACACCCAACAGAAAAATACCCACTACCATTATTTTTTGTTGACTTGGAACCAGCTCGAAATAATGCTGAGGTATTTCAGATCTCAAGGTTAGTGTATTCAATAGTAAGATTTGAACAGCCCCGACAAAAACCATTAATAGTGCAATGCACAAAATGTCAAAACCTAGGGCAAACAAAGGCTTACTGCCATCACCAGAGCAGATGCGTCAAATGTGCCGGCCCACACTCATCTGAGGTATGTCCGAAACCTAAAGAGGAGCCTGCAAAATGTGCACTCTGTGGTGAAGACCATCCTGCTAGCTACAGGGGTTGCATCGTTTATAAAAACCTCTATCGGCAGAGATCGCATAATACTGCACAAAAAAAAACAGAACAGAAGACAAATGTTGTTCCTGAACCTGGAAATTTATCAAATTTCCCAGAACTGCCTCACACATCTACCAGCCATCAGCACCCCACTACCTCAACGATCGCCGATTTACAGGAAGACATAAAGCCGCCTTCTCAAGCCTACACCAAGACTCTACAGCAGCCGCGACGTCAGACGCCTCAGAAAATTCAATCTAAACCCCAAACCTCTCAATCCAAGCCACAGATCCCCAAGGCACAGTCCCAACCTCCACGACATCCCATTCCTCCTCACCACTTACCTCTCCGTGTTAAACTTCCGCCAGAACACCCACTTCCAGTTCCATCACAGCCTTCTCTCATGGTAAACTCCTCATTACATCGACCAACGAAAGTTGATCTACCTCCTCGTCCCCAATGTCGGGCTCAGCATCCAGCCAACACCCCTACTGACTTTCCATCTCAACCTCCTTATCCATATCCGCTTCAAGAACATAATCCCTCTGCAATATATTCCATCCTATCTTCCTTCCTGATAGACCTACAACAAACTATCAAACCGCTGATAACCCTCCTCACTAGATTCCTCACAGAAATTCCATTCAACTTCCCGCGATGAATGTGAAGCCCCTAGCTGTCCTCTTATGGAATGCGAACGGACTAAACAACCGCCGAGACGAACTTGACATATTTCTTCATGACAATCAGATTGACATTGCCCTACTTACTGAAACTCACTTCACTAAACGTTCATTATTACATTACATTACATACGCGACTACATCACTTATAGATCTGACCACCCAGACAACACTTCCCACGCCGGTTCTTGCATCCTTATCCATAAATCCATTCCACATTCCCTTATTCCCTCTACTCCAAATGCGGTTATCCAAGCAACCTCTATCATAATATCAACTCGTCCCCTCCATCTTACATTATCAGCTGTATACTGTCCTCCTGGCAATTCTCTATCCTATAACCAACTAGAATCCTTGTTCCAATCCCTCGGATCACGCTTTATTGCTGGAGGAGACTACAACGCTAAACACCAACGATGGGATTGTCGAACATCCAACCCTCGTGGCAACATCCTGTCTCATGTCTCCACTTCTAGTAGTTATTCAATTCTCTCTCCCTCGAATCCTACCTATTGGCCAACTTCCTTGAAAAAACGCCCTGATATTCTGGATATATTTGTCACATCCCAGATTTCTCCTTCCCATGTATTAATCAAATCCCTGGATGACCTCTCCTCAGACCACAGTCCAGTTCTGCTCTCATTACACTCAACCTTCATTCCTAAGCCCTCCTCTCCTTCATTGATTACAGGACGAATTAACTGGGAGCAATTTAATAACGATTTGGAAAGCAAACTAGACTTACGGATTCCACTAAAAACTAAACAAGACATTGACAGCGCAATAGAAATACTTACAGCAACAATAACACAATGTATAAGAGATAACACTACCATAAACAGAAATAATACCACACAACAGACTAACCTGCCACAGCACCTTCGCATCTTGCTAAGCGAAAAACGCAGAGCAAGATCTAAGTGGCATAGGACTCGTTACCCATCAGATAAAACATATTATACCCAACTGACTAACAAACTGAAAACGGAGATTAGAAACTTCAAAATCCAAAATTTACTTAGTGTGACTGAAAATCTTACGACTACTAACAAATCACTATGGACGACCGCCAAAAAGATCCTTAAATTCAAAGATTTTAATCATCCTCTCCTTACTGAAAATCAAACTTGGTCCAGATCTGATGAAGAAAAATCTCACATATACGCTCAACACCTCTTCAAAACATTTAATCCACACCCTGATATCCTCAACCCTATTCACATTGAGTGTATTGAAGCAGAACTGGATATCCCACTCCAAATGTCTCTCCCACCTAAGGCTTTTCATCCGTCAGAAATATCCAATATTATTCATAGTTTACCTTCCCGTAAAGCTCCTGGACCTTATTACAGCTCACATCCTAAAATCCTTTCCTCGAAAAGCTATCCTATTCCTCACATACATATATAATTCTGTAATCCGTACTACCTATTTTCCTGATACATGGAAACTATCTATAGTAAAAATGATCCCAAAATCCAAAAAGCCTCCAGAACTCCCATCCTCTTATCGTCCGTAATTCCCTCTTACCCATAATGGGCAAGATCCTCGAAAAACTCATTCTAAAACGTATTTATCCCATCCTAGATAGTATCCGCATAATCCCAGACCACCAGTTTGGTTTCCGAACATCCCACTCCACTATCCAGCAATGTCATCGTGTGGTGGATGTTGTCTCCTCTGCATTGGAGCGTAGATTGTACTGCACAGGAGCCTTTCTCGATGTAGAACAGGCTTTTGATCGAGTCTGGCACCCATGTCTCCTTTACAAAATCCGACAATTCCTTCCTCCTACATACTTTTTAATCATTCGCTCCTTTCTAACTGGCAGAACATTTAAAGTAAGTCATAAAGGTTCCTACTCATCTCTCTATTCCCAGTCTGCTGGCGTTCCTCAAGGTAGCATCCTCGGTCCTATCCTTTACACAGTATATACAGCTGACATTCCAACCCATCCTAACACCTTCATCTCCACGTATGCTGATGACACATGTGTGTTATCAGTTAACAACGACCCATATATTGCATCCCAATCCCTTCAATTACACCTATCAAGCCTCGAAGAATGGTGTCGGAATTGGAGAATTAAAATCAATCCCAGCAAGTCCCATCAAATTACCTTTACCCTTCGTCGAAAACCCATGACTTCCTGTCCTACTGTATTCTTTAATAGTACTCCACTTATCCCTGTTGAACAGATTCGCTACCTGGGACTCTACTTAGACAAGTGTCTTACTTGGAACCCTCACACAAGATTGAAAAGACAAGAAACAGCTAGACGTTTCCGACTACTTCAACACATACTGGATAAGCGCTCAAAGCTTCAGATCAATTACAAAAGACTTATTTATGTGACTGTTATAAAGCCTATATGGACTTATGGAATTGAACTATGGGGCTCCACCAAACCATCGAATTCCTCTCGTATCCAATCCTTGCAATCCAAAATCCTTCGCAAAATCCTAAACGCTCCTTATTTTGTCACAAATAAAACCATCCATAATGACCTTAACGTTCCATATGTTACCGATTTAGCTCATTCCAGATACCTATCATTCCACAATAAACTTCAAACCCATCCAAACCCACTAGTTTCCATCCTTGCATCCAATTCCATCCCGGACAATCCTCCTAGGCGTCTGAAGAGAAGATGGCCTCGGGACCTTCTATTATAGAACTTTATTAGAGTGCTGCCAGTGGGTAGTATCTCTACATGTCCTATCATGTATTATTTACTCTCATAGCAATTGTACTAGATGTATGTATTACAGTTGTACAACTCAATAAAATAATCAAAAAAAAAAAATAAATAAATAAATGCCGGAGAGAACCTGCAGCTCAGTAACCCATCTCTCTACGCAATGAGCAACCCAACACTCAAATTAACAAATAAATGTATTCAAATCTTTAATTATTATGCCCCATCATCTATTTGCTCCCATCCATTTTAGAACTAAGAATTTTAAAATTGAAATTTCTTATTTTTATTTTTAATTCTTACATAATGCATACCAATTTAGACTTGATTAAGGATATTGATTATTTTTTTCATATTTCTACATCCTGTACTAAATTATTCTTCCAAATTTAAAAAAAAAAAACCTAATCAAATATATAGGGGTGTCTTAGTGTGTGTCTCGCGTTTAGTTTGCCTGCTATTGCTTAAGAACACTTCGATTATCCTGTGTTCAAGATAATTAAGGCGTTAATATGGAAGAGTTAGTGAATGAAAAAACCTAAATTATCATATGATTACATATTATAATAATATGTAAAGAGGAGTAACTCAAAACTGGGAGTGGTTTAGTTTCTAAGAACAGTGGTAGTTGTATTTTCCATTTCAAATTTTATTTTTATTTTTCCTAAAACTTCTCCTGAAAAACTACTTTTCCACGTCACTCTATTACTACCTTTTCATGTCAAAACCTCAATTAATACTAATTAAGTGCAGTATTCAGTAATATAAGCAACTAGCAGTTCAAAATAAGAATAGTATATAGTACTGATTATTTATTTTAACATTATTAGTTCATACCTGTACCAGCTATATGTTTGTAGTTGGTCTGATCGGTTGATTGCAGTCAGAATGGACTGACAGGCATTATGTAGTTATTATCTATAAATGAGAATAAAGAGATGTAAATGAAATAAAAGACCATGACGGAATAACAATGATAGAGTTGGGACGTGAGGTTTACAATGAACAGAAGAAGAGGGAGTGGCAATGAGGTGAAGTGTCCCACTTGGGAATTGAATAGGCCGGCATTAAGTGCAACTCCTCTGCTCTGGGTGTGTTATCTGCTGTCGTATCCACCATTAATATCAATATATTTTATATATTATATATTATTGTATATATTTTCCAAGAGTGACCAGGAAGAATAACCTCCAAAATATCCTCAAAAAAAGAGTTTGAATAGGGGGAAACCAGATCAGCACTTGACACTGGGAGGTAGAAGAGATGACTGAATAAGAAGGAAAGAAAGAAGGAAAAGTTATATTTTAATGGCATGTAAAATTTATTGTTATCTATAAAGTTATAAGATTAACTCCATTTCGAGTAAAACCATTTTTTACTTTCAATTTAGTCAAACGGGTATCTGGTCTGCTACTGGATACAACTCACAAGGAGCTGTCATAGGATTCATGTCGTTTTTTTTCCAGGGTACCAATGGCAGCTTGGAGGTTTGGTCTATGGGCCTCTATGGAGGGTCCACTTTGGGGAAGGAAAGCCTATATGCTTTATGACTCTGAACTGCCAAAATCCATACATTCATAACGTTTTTAATAATTCTTCAATCCGATTCTGTCGGCGGGAAGGACACTGGTGCAAGGAATTTTTTTTTCAGGGGGGGGGCACAACGGGCAGACGGGCAGTCATCAGACAACAAATCAACAATAACTTAGAAATAAACTTGTAGTATATATAGAAAGGTTTATTAAAATATCTAAACAATAGTTTCACTCATGTTATTTCTGTTATTTTATTCAAATATTTTAACAATTATCATCACATGATTTGCCTATAAGTATGTACTGTAATGGATTCTCCTCAGTACACAAAAAGAGGTCTGGGGAGGCACGTGCCCCCTTTCCCCTCCCCCTGGATCCGCGTATGCACTGGTGAATCAAAGAAACAAAGTTATGGAGTTGTAGACAGATAAACCCTTCCAGTCTGGAAGGCACAGTCTGTTTGAACTACCACAAGATATATAAGTCCATAACGCGCTACCAAAAATCTGCGTCAATGTTATTAATAATATATGAATAATATATCATGAATAAGATTTTTGAAGTATTTGATATGACGGAGAACCACAACAAAGATACAAAGTGACCATTTTTTCAATGTTTTAATAATAACTTCGGAGTACCAAACCAGCAGAAGTGATGGAAAAAAACTTGTCAAGATTTTCAAGAATGCCACTGCCTCAGGATTAAAATAAATGCTCCCCAGGGTTTTCAAGGAAAAACCATAGCTGACGACGGAAAAAATGGACGGAGGAAAGGAAGAAGAAGGCAATGTATGAAGGAACACTGGGTAAAGATCCAAATTAAGAGAAATTGGTTGAAATGAAGTGGTCTATAAAAGGCCGATATGGAAACAAAAATAACTGCATTGTATAATAGTGAATTTCTGAAGTTTGACCCTTTTATTTCTTTGAATAAAAGCGAAAGTTTGGGCCAATCTATGTAGCCATCTTCAAGAAAAGTTAGTCTTCAAGAGCTTGAAATAAATACAACACCTTTCAGCACTTTTAAAGTAATGTATTCTATATCGATCCAATACAGTATAGAACTGAATATGTTTCCTTAATACACTCTGATAGGTAGCAGTCACCTAGTTGAGGACTTTGATCCTCGTAAATCGCGGCTATAGTTATATTTTCTCGCCTGCTTTAAGGATAAGTAACTTGATTGTTTCACTTGATTTATCTTTATAAGTGCACTGCTCCTCTTCACTTCATCCCAAGTTATAATTCCACTAATAAATTCAGAGCAATCTTTTTTTACATCTACAGATTTCTTATTACGCTCGACTGTATGTTTGAAAATTCGCAAAGAGTGAATGAAATAAGAACATAAATATCCGGCTATTTTAGTCTATAAAAATAAATTTAATTCTAGTCGTTTACTGAAATAGCATCCATTGCCAATAACATTTAATGTGAGGATTTTAGAGCTTTAAGTTGTTCACTAATTGAAACCTCCTTTATCTATCCCAAAATAATAAGGTTTCGGATGCGATAACGTTCAATCCAATTCTAATGTAAAAATATATTTTTTACTTTTAATGTATAGGCGTTCCAACAAGGGTTGTCTCAATTAACCAGAGCAGAGCTCCATGCCTCTAGATCCAACCAATCCTCTTCCTGGAGATCTCGAGCAGCCATCTCCTCCAGGACTCCCTTTATTAACCTGCTTCTGGGCCTTCTGCGTCCTCTCCTCCCTGGTGGAACCCAAACCAGGACTCAGTTTGGCCAACATTCTTTTTACTTGGCCGTAACATCTTGTAAAATCTCCTTCGTACATAAGCGTTGTTTTGGAAACAGAACCTTCTTTTTCATGTCCTGTATTCAAGGACCTTCAAAAGTTGTAGTGGTGATTAGTTTCTTTAAAGATTTTTATTCACTTAGTTGATTATGAGCATTTATATTAATAATACGATATGCTAATCAATGATAAGCCTACAATTAAAACATCCATTTCCACCTCAAGCTAATTTAAGTGCGAAGACCCGGAGAAGAGATACTTAGGAGAAGACTTTACTGACGAGGATTAGAGAAACAGATGAGGAAGTGGCCACCCCAGCCAGCAATAAGGGCTACACCGCACCACATTCACCCTCCAACCGTCCAATATGTCCTGACAAATTAAATTAACTTTCCCCTCTACTTTCTCTGATAATACGCCTTCTTTTTTTCATTTAACATATCACTCCCTAATTAATTTATAGTTTCTTACGTTCCAAGTTAATTTAATTTAGTCTGGGTGATATCTCTATACACAAAATTCGTTTGTTCGTGGATGTCACTGCTCTCCTAAACTGTTGGACCTATTTTGATGAAATGTTTTGTGTATTAAAATGTGTTCGAAGACAGTTTAGATTAACAATGGGTTCCGATAGGTAATTTTTTTTAATTAGTTAATTTATTTTTGTTGTTTATAACCTCAATGTGTTTGATCACATTGCATCTGGCAGGCAGCGCTGCGATCGGGGTACGGATTTATTTTAATAAGTTTGTCATTTTGAAAATATGTTTTTTATTTTTTCGTACATTTGTTACGTGCGTCGTAGTTTAGTACTGTCATTAAATTGAAATGATTAAATTAATTAATTAATTAAAAACATTAAATTAAAATGTGAAGCGTTTGGCAAAATTATATGAATATATTTGCAAAGCGCAATATTGAAGTGAATATTTCTCATGATTTTGTAGCTAATTATTATAACAGTTTTAAGTTATTTAGTGATATTTAACGGATTTAAGATGCAGGTGTAGTTCATAGGTCAAGTTGAGATAAAGTATTGATTAATGATTATTAAACATAAAAAAATGTTAAAATGTTCAGATTTGGAAAGTTTGTTGGGACAGGAAGTGAGTATATATTTAAAAAAAAAAAAATGTATATATATGTATATATATATATATATATATATATATATACATGTGTGTGTGTGTGTGTGTGTGTGTGTGTGTGCGTGTGTGTGTGTGTGTGTGTGTGTGTTTGTGTATTTAAAAAGGAGATATTCATACCGTTTCTTGTTTGTTTTTTTTTGTGCTGGGTTAATATCGTCGATACAAATGCAAAGTATCGAATGTGAAAAAAAAATTTCGTTTTCGAATCGTTTGCTATAGAACTATTTAATCTTTTGTCATGCTCGATCAGTTAAATTATATATTTTTTTAAAAATTGGTCAATCACAAAGCCACTGTCTCTGTCTTATTTTAGCCGTTTCTCAATAAACGAGTACTGCTTTTCAATTTAAATGAAATGCATCGATTTAAAAAATAAAATAAAATACATCTTATTACATTTCATGCAGACAGGGGGTACCCCTAGATATATACAATTTGGTTAATCAATTTTTCATGCGACTATTAATTCGTGAAATGTCTACTTCACGCAAAAAGTAAAATAACTTTTTTATTTTTTCAATTAACTACTAATTTTTCCTGGTTTTCCCGATAATATAAATTATGACCCATAAACTTTAATATCTGGCTTTAAAGAGTATACAGTGGAGCATGTTTTTAGTGGATTAATAATAAGGGAAAACTTTTTTGTTCTAAATATATTGGAAAAAAGGGACACCTTTTATGTTACTCCGTCGACAAAAACAGAGAAAAGCCACTTTTCCACCGGACAGGTGAGATTGCCGAAGAACAATGAAGATAAATGAAATGAAACAGTTCTTCAGTCTCTTCAAATTTCCTGGATTTTTTTGTTTCATCACGACACAGCCAGTTTATTAATTTTTTATTGGGTTGGTAATAATATTTGTAGAGGTTTTAACTTTTTTACTTCCACTTATTATTGTTGAGTTTGTTCATTCAATCAGTTCAGTTACCTTTTTCATTTTTAATTCTAACCTATCTGGATTTCGTTTTATATACGAGCTACTTAAAAAGGCTATTACGTATTTTTTGCTGGGGATGTTCGAGATATATAGAACTGCTGTGGTTGATATGATATGAGCCCCTTTCTAGAGAAAAGAAAAAGTACCACCAAAAAGCGTCGAAGATTCTATGGTTCAAACACAATAACACCCAATCACCAATCGCAAGTTTTTCGCCCCAATTAAGAATTTCATTTTATAGAGACTGAGTGAACCCAAGGACTGATATCACAGAGTCGATTTACGGGCGATATAGGAACTTTCATAGTCCATTTCTAGCCCGGAACATGCACATCTTAGTAACTCAGCGTCCACGTGAACACACTGAGTCATTTCGTATATCTTTAAAGGAAAATATGTCAAACTTCAGACCGCATATATTATGATAAAAAAACAATAAAAATAATCTAAAATAATAATTACCAAATATAAAGATCCATTATTAAACTATAAAAAGTTTTTTTTTCTTATTTAATGAAATTTACAACTGTATTATACTAATACAACAAGTAAATAGGATGAATAGTAATATATAAAGTAATAAGTAGAGAAACTAGCCACTGGCTCAGTGGTAGTACTCAAATAAACGGTTCAATTTAGAAGGTCACGAGGCCGAATTCTTTTCAGAAGCCTTGGAGGATTATCAGGAATTGAAGAGCTTGGTTAGAAACTAGTGGGTTAGAGTGGAAATAAACTTTGTCATGAAAATATTGATATTGGATTCGGGCCAAATCAGCGACAAATGGGACATTAAGGTCCTTATGGATTATTTTGTTCGTAACAAAGTAAGGAGCATTGAGGATTTTACGGAGGATTTCGGATTGTAAGTACTGAATATGAGAGGAATTCTTATTGGAGCCCCAAAGCTCTACTCCGTAAGTCCAGATGGGTCTAATGATTGTCATGTATATGAGTCTTTTGTAATTAATTTGAAACTTAGAGCGTTTGTCTAGTAAACGTTGAAATAGTCTGAAAATGTGACTATAACAAGTTGAAAGTAAATAATAGTTCAAAAAGCTAAAAATGATATGCTTTAACATGAAACTAAAATATTTTTTTTTTAAATTTATTTATTGATATTTACAACTGTATTACAATTATACAACAAGTAAATAGAATGCATGGAAACTAAAATAAAAAGTAAAAATCAATAAGTACAAAATAAATCAATAAGTAAACAACGATGAACAAATAAATTTATTTCATCTTTAAAAAAAGTGGGATGTTTGATCTTAATTGCTCTAAATATTTTATTAACTGATATTGGTAAAAGTAGAGTTATTATTAAAGTATCTTAAAAAGGCACCCCACGGCTTTTTACGATAAAATGAATTTTATTGTCCATCACTCTATTCTTATATTCATCTCTTTTCATTAAACTTACTGAAAATTATTTTATTCGTTTTAGCCTTGTTTCCTCTTTAAGCGTCTGTTTTATTTTTTCAAACTATTATTCATTTACTTATTTCCATGCCGTCTTCTGATTAAGTGGGTTGGTAACAACATTTTGAAATGCATTTCTGTCTCTTATGCATGAAAAATTATTCAACGCTGAGATTTGTCCATTCTCTTATATTTCTGGGCCAGGATTTTTTTCATTCTGCCAATACTTCCTATTGTGTCTAATACTTTCTAAAGTTTCCTATGCAATATTTTTTTGTTATTTTGATAATTGTTGCCAGCATTTTTTCAATACCTTATTTTTCGTTAAAAAAAACAACTGTAGCAGTACAACCCATTTTAATTAGATATGGGCATTATTATGTATTACACGGTACACGGTAAATACTCCTCTGTTTCCAGAAAAACGGTTGTGCAGAGAAGTGGTTTGTCTGAGATCAGGCTCAATAACCGGGTTTTCCTCCAATGACAGTTACCTATTTTGGAGAGGCTCTGCGGGCCCCAGGAATATCTGCAGATCCCACAGGGTCCATCCTTGGCTATTAACAGATTAACTAATTTATCTACCACAGCCAAATTCGAACCCAGAATCTGTGACATAGAGACTCAGCACTTTACCTAATGAGCTCTCCCATTCCATCGTTTATGGAATTGTAAAAATAGATCATCTGTTCTGGTTAGAAATAAGGCCACTGGAAAGAGAAAGTTAAATGAATCTTGACAAGACCATTGACAACTACAGGATCAGGCCTGTAGGTGAAAGAGCTAACAGGTCTAGCGTCATTCGTCTTTGTTATACGTATAAAAGTGCAATGGCTCGTGTGACGAGTTCTGGCCAGGATGATGGAAGCGGTTGTAGAAGTCTGGGGAACAGTTGGCAGCACTCCAGCCCGCCCTGCCTATGTGCATGTCATTAGCTTGTGCACTCAAGTCTGCCGGATGAATCGAAATCCGGAGCACTAATTTTGGTCTCTCGCGGTGAATAATAATGTTCCGTTATTAATGTATTTAACGTCACATTATGCTGCTATGGCTAATCGGACAATGATTAAGTGGGAGTCCTGAATTCTGCCTATCCACGAATAATTAGGACAGTGATCTGTACAGAGTGCCTGACCTCACAGAGGCTTAGAACTTTTTTTACGTCCCTAGGACGACATAGCTATGGATTTTATTCCATTTAAAAAATCCCAAGTCCACCTGCCAGGCTGCGAATTCAGGATCTTGGGCATAGATGATTGTTATTTTAAATATTACATCACAGGTGACCTTAGCGATGCTATAAAAGATTGGTCACAGTCAAAAGGCACGTAATGTGGAAAATATTGGAAAGTATAATACATATATTAAAGATATGTAGAAAAACAACCTAAACTTCATTACAACTAAATTATAAAGATCTTTTCATAATGTTCACCAATTGTGTCTGAAATTTCTAAAAATTAAGAAAATGAACTACATTTTTTATGCAACTGAATGAGAGTAATTTGACCAAGAAAACGCTCGACCGCCAGGTTTCTCCACTATTTTTTAAGGCTGGGTGAGCCCCATGGAGAGTCTGCAGATCCAGCATGGCCCATCTATGGCTGTTAACGGATTAAATGTGCAATTATTTCATTAAATTATCAATGGAGCTAGGCTCTCGGCAGTCACCAACTTCCACAAGATCCACCACTTCCAAGACCTTTCATGCTTCATCAACATACAATAATATTTCTGTTTATTCTTCTTAGCAAGCATATAAGATGTTTATTTTTAAAAATTATAATAATACTTACCCGACCGTGGGTTTATTCGATATGAAGCTTTACTACAGTTGTTTTTGATAAAATGGCTGAATAGGTATATGTCCGTGAAACGTTTAGGGTCAGTATGTCAGAGAGGACATGAAGAGTAGAGTTGTTTTCGGCTAACATGATGGCAAAGTTGATTCTATTTGCTGGCTGGAAGGGAGTCGTAAAAACAAATAGGGGAGGAGGCAGCTCCGTTCTGCTTTGATCGGCCAATATCCTACCATCGCCATATTTATAAGAAAGGGGGAGGAATTGCAGTAACCACCCCCCTTCTTGATTTTTCTCAATGCTACCGCTCAATACCAAGTGTTTACTATCGGAAAGTCCTTAGTTATTAGCATCAATTATGAAGCACCGAGCAATATTTACGCCCTGGTAAAGAGCTACCTCGAGGACAGACGAGTCACGGTCCGGGGTAGCTACCACAAGCACGTGGACAGGGTGGAACGTGGATGCCCACAGGGCTCGGTCTTGGGACCGGCCCTGTGGAAGTTGGTATTCGACGAATTGCTCGGTGTATTGGAGGAAGAGCGGTTCCCTGCCACGGCATATGTGGACGACCTCGCGGCAATAGTGTACTCGAATAGCAGGGCCGGGATCTCGGCAGAGGCAGAGAGATGTGCCAACTTGGTAGGAGCTTGGTGCGAGAGGAAGATGATGAGGATGGCCGCCGCTAAGACACAGGCCGTTCTTTTGAAAGGAAGAACAGATAGGGCTCACCCTATCAACATCAGCGTGCAAGGCAGCAGGATAAGGGCAAGTGAGGAGGTCACTTACCTAGGAATAAGAATTGGAAAACATTTGGATGTGACACCTCACTTGAACCACCTAGCAACGAGGGTGAGCCAAACACTGAACGGTCTCAGTCGAATTGGCGGTGCTTTCTGGGGCCTCAGATACCCAGTGAGTATGATAATATACAAGGGAGTCGTACTGGGTATCATGAGGTACGCATCCCCCTTTTGGAGCAGGAATCTCTCGCAGAGACAGAAGAACAAGTTGGCAACGGCTCAGAGAACGGCTCTGCTAAGAGTGACCAGGGCGTATCGGACGACATCACACGAGGCGGTGCAGATCCTAGCGGGAGGTATACCCCTTGACCTCCTGCTGAGAGAAGATGCTATCAAGTTTGAAGTCAAGAGAAGAGGCTTGGCAGCTCTCCCGGAGACACTACAAGTGAGGATCCAGGCGAACCCCAACAAATGGAAAGATGAGGTAAGGAAGGACTCACTGACGGCATGGAATGGACGGTGGGTGATATCCGAAAAAGGAAGCACCCTTAGGAAATACTTCCCCACCGTTGAATCAAGATTAAAGGCCAAGTGGGTCCTTCCCGATTATTGGATGTCACAGATCCTCACGGGGCATGGGGGTTTCAGATGGAAACTAGCACAACATGGATATGACCTGGACCCCCATTGCCCCAGCTGCGGAGTCCCGGAGACTGCCGAGCACGTGGTAGCATCCTGCATCGCATACGACGCCCTGAGGACGAGGTTGTCCACAAAGACCGGTATATATGCGATAACCGAAGACGTGTTCCCCGAGCTAGTGGAGGAGGAGAACTACACCAGCTTTAGGGAGTTCGTATACGGATGGAAAGAGGCCGTAGGATCGGCCCACTTCATGATTACGAGAAGAGGAAGGCCACCGGGAAGACCGCCGGACCAACCTATGGAGGACTCCGAGGACGAGGGTTAAAAGAGAGGAAGAAGACGAGGAAAGGATAAGGTGTAGCCCTAAGGTGTACAACCGTGCACCGGGCTACACCATAGTTCCATACACCATGAGTGGTGAACCCCCATTCATGGCAAAAAACCTGTATGCCGTTGGCAGGAAAGGTGGTAAAAAAAAAAAAAAAAAAAAAAAAAAAAAAAAAAAAAAAAAAAAAAAAAAAAGTTATTAGCATCAATCTAAATTTAGATAATTAAAGTTTATGTGAGTGGAGAGTCGTAGTGCAGAGCACTAAGTTACTGAGCTATCAGTCCCAGGTTTGAAACTATTCGGTCTGTTAACCACAGTAGATTGACCCTGTCGTTTCTGCAGAACCTCCCGCGGTGCACCTAGCTTATATTATCTGGACAGCCTTAATTGTGTGGAAATGGTTGTGATTACACCGAATCACCTCTCTGCTCAATCGTTGCTATAGAAACTGTATATATATGTGCATATACTGAACCCAAGGCCCTTCACGGTTTGTAGTCGTACAGGTTTTTTACTTTTTCTATCATATTATATTCCCAATTACGTAACATTGCACCCATCCATTCGAATGCACACATCTTGGGCAAATCGCCTCGTAACAAAACTGTTACTCTAGAAACAGTACAGTTTTTAACCCGTACTGACCTCAAGCCCCTTCATGGGTTGTAGTGGGACAAATTTTTACTTTTTCTTTCACGTTATATTTCCGATTTAGTAGCACTATATACAGGAGCTTTGTTATAAGATTTATCAGTAAAGACAATTCCTTCACATAAAGAGTGAAAATAGGTTTATGCTGATTGTTGTATATATCAATGGACGTAAAAAACGTGTATTAGAGAATTTGGTATGTATTATTGAAGAATCAGTTTTAAGGTTTTTAAAATCTAACAACCTACTATCTTATCTTATATGGAGTAAATAAATAGCATAAATAGAACGCTTAGGTGAAATAATGTTAACCGATAACTACATGAAAACATTGGATCAAAATCTGACAAAGAGGACGTTTGAGAGACTCGAAGCCAACTGCGGAAAACCACACTACCTCATCCTTCCACAGAAACTCAGTCAAGTACGGTCATACTTCTTCGGTCAATTTGAGCCGTTTAATTTTTTTGTCTTCTGTTTTTACCATACACTCGTGTTCACCAGAAACTGTTGTTACTAAGTAAAAGGGAAAATTTGAGTTACCTATTTTTTCCCGTATGACCATCAAATGTTACGCTTTTTTCTAGGACTAGCATTGTTCCAATGTTTAAGCGGGGATTTTTGTATTGAACTTAATATTATGAAGCATCTAATATAGTTAATTTTAATAATAAAAAAGCAATTTTAACTAACATGAGTTAATTTTATCATTTTTAATACGCTGTCTTCTTTCTTTCTATCTTAAATGTTTACAGCCTCTACTACTCACAGTGTTTCAATTAGTTGGAGCTAGCTGGACAAAATTTTTTGTCGGCATTTCTGCATTTATTTCGACTAATTAAATATTGTAATTATAAAAACAAACGCTCTAAGCTTCCAATTAACTACAAAAGACTCATCTACATGACCACCATACGACCTATTTGGACTTATGGAGTAGAGCTTTGGGGCTCCACTAAGCCATCGAATTCCTCTCGTATCCAATCCTTACAATCCAAAATCCTTCGTAAAATCCTCAATGCTCCTTATTTTGTTAAAAATAAAGTCATCCATAACGACCTTAATGTTCCTTTTGTTGCTGATTTGGCCCGAATCCGGTATCTATCCTTTCATAGCAAACTTCATTCCCACTCAAACCCTCTAGTTTCAAACCTAGCTTCCTCTTCAATTCCCGATAATCCTCCGAGGCGTCTAAAAAGAAGATGGCCACGTGACCTTCTTATTTGAATTTTGATTTGATTACTACCAGTGGGTAGTTTCTCTACTTGTCATTCTCATGTCATTATGTAACACGCATTCTATTTACTTGTTGTATAATTGTAATACAGTTGTAAATATCAATAAATAAATTTAAAAAAAAATATATAATAAAAATAGTAATATAGTTAAAAAACAACGGGAATATAGTTGAGTTTTTGACTTCAGGTGGCTGAGGAACATTCTCTATGCTTTTCTCTTGTATTTTATGTGTTCTCTGTCGCTGGAAGCTTTTATATACTGAACAACCTTTATAATTCGGCGGGTGGTCCTCACCACAAAGAGCACATTTCTAGACTTCTGGCATACTTCAGTTAGATGTGAGCCAGCACCCTTGACGCATCTGGATGATGGTCTTCATGTGACCTAAGTTTTAACACCATGAACACTGCACTATGGTGTTCTTGTGCCTTGGCTCCTCGAATTTACAATACTGTTATTCTATATTGTGGAGAACAATGAATACAATAATTCATTCCAGAGCCGATTAATTTATAGATTTTGTGTATCTCTAAATTAAATTAGTAATGTTGTAAAGTAATGAATAGTTTTACAATTGAAGGTCAAGCCACTTAATTTATTATTATATAATTGCACGTGCATAATGAGCGAGTTTTTCAAAAATATTATCAAATTAACATAAACATTTCTCCTCTTTTAAATATAAATCAAATGACATCACCATCAGGACAATTTAGAAAGTTCTAATCTTCTTTCATAATATCTCATCCACTTGCTTCAAGGTGTTGCTGCCCGCTTCCTTAGAAATCCACCCATTCATCGACTTTATTCACTTTCCAAGTCCCCCTTTACATTTCTCAACTTTACAAAATCCTGCCGGAAGCTGTGGATTCGGCGAATTTACTGAATATCATTCGGACCAGTTTCTCAAAACTTTCTATGGAGGCGAACTCCTCGAAATTTCTTTGCATTGTTGGCGGAATAAATTTCCATTGAGATACCGAATCATTAGGCAACACCCTGCACTGCAAAGGCAGTAGATGAGCAGATCAGTCTATTCAACTCCTCTTTGTATACAAATATTACTTGGTCCTTTGTGGAAGATATTGGAGCAATGAGGTCTCAACAAGAGCGTCCGTCTTTATGCACAGCTTCATCGCATCTTGTCATCTCAGATTATTATCCATATATAAGACCGCATCCGCCGTACACGTTCCTTTGAGAATGAGTATGTATAATACTTCAAGTAAATCTATCTATTCATATAACATGCAATACATTTTCATAGAGAATATGGATAATAATTTCAGATCACTACAAAACATTTGACAAGATTACTAATAATAAGAGAAATAAAAGTTACCGTTTTAAAAAAAAGTATATCAAATAATAATTGAATTTCAAATAAATCTATCCATTCAATACTGCGCAATAGATCATCACTAAAAACCATTTGACAAGACAAATAATATATTTCCTAGTAATGACAAGGTTTTTATTTAAGGTTAAAAAGGTTTTTATTTTAAAATAATAATTAAATTACAACTAACCCAATCTATTCTAAGTCGTGCTGTAAATATTACCACAAAAATATTTGTCATAATCATATATTGGATGATTTACTAGTAATAAAACAAATGAAATATTATGTTTTTAAATAATTAAATTAAATAATAATTATATTTTAAATAAATCTATCCTTTCAATACTATGAAATAAATGCCTATATTTCAGATCATCACCAAAACATTGGGCAATTTACAAAACATTAGCAATTAGCCATATATTTCATTGTAATAATAAAAAGTAGCTTTTCTTTTAAAATAATTAAAGTAAAATTTGATATATATAATGAGACTTATAATTGGAAATAATTGTATGTTTATATTAAAAAATTATGCTCGATTAGTTTGCCCTATCACTTTTGAGTTCCATTTAGGTATGCTACAATCATCACATCATATGCTCTAAATTTTAATTTTGTATGCTATTTATATATGAGGCTTTCATGATCAAATGCGAATAACTCCAAAATGTTAAAATTCAACTTTTTAATTTATTTTTTACACTTAAGTGCCTCATTTTTCAAGGTTTCATTCTGGTTCTGAATCTGATGTTTCGGGATCATAAAGCATTGCTTCACTAAACTAGCGAGAAATATGAAAATTCTAGCTTTGAAAATTGGAGTTGTTCGCTTTTGTTGTTTAATTTGTAATTCATGATAAAATAATTATGTATATGGACAATTTCAACTGCATTGTGGTGACGACATAGATTATATTAGATATTATTTAATTGAGTAGTGATCCACATATACATATGTTATATGTATTATTTAAATGTATAATGATAGATGATATTAAATGTATAATTAGTTATATAATATGATTTGATTAGATGTATCCGTATTGATAAGGATAATTGTATTGATTGATTGGTATGTATTATTTAATGTATTAACGTCTGGAGTTTAATACGCATCTCTTTAAGAGATAGAATTAGGTTGTATTGTTAGATTGTATATTTCACCGATTCACCTATGTACCTTGACGGAGATAACGATGTTTTGCGTATTAACAGTTTGTATTCAAATATATGAGTGTGTCTTCGTTTCTATTGGCTGAGAAAAGAGAGGGGGAGGTGAAATATGAGAGGGTGGGGGTAGCGATGAGCGCTCCTACATCAGAATTCTACTGGACTTCCATCTGACGACTCATTGAAGACGGTCGGTCACCTCCTGCTCTCTCAGATCCCTATATCAAGGCTTGCATTAGAATTATTGAATAATTGTATTGAATAAGAAGTTATTGCATATCATATTATTTTATGTGTATATATACATAACTTAAACTAAGACTGAATGAATAACGTAAAAAAAAGATAAAATTTGGGCAGAGTAACTGTACGCGTTTGAATATCAACTGACTCTTTATTTATTCTACAGCTCTACATATAGTATTTAATGTTTATACAGAAATAAAAACAATAGCTTGATTCTTAACCTAAACTTAATCCTATTTTGATTGATACATACTTAACTCCCCCCTTCCAGTTCCTACACAGGGGGAACTATTACAAAATAAACAAAAAAAAAAAAACTTGTAACAAAAGTAATAAAAGTACTTACAAAAACATACAAGACACAAAAAAAACACAAAAGAAAACGAAACAACTTCTTTTGCACTATTGACCACATGCTTGAATTAACTGTGCTCAGGTGTATCCGTCGCAGGCGGGACAGGTGACAGAGCACGAGGTACTCGAAGTTCTTCCAGGTGGACGGTCCGGACGCGAAATTAATTCCTTCCCAAACGGCCTTCGGGGTTTTCTCCGCGATAGGATACGCCATGGCAAGTTTACTAAAGGTGTCTAACATAGTGAGCCAGGATTGTCCTTCATTAGAATAAATGTCTACCTGCACCGACCTTAGAGGTTCCATCGCAGTGGGGGTGACGGTTTGTTCTGCCACCGGCGGCTGTCGGTCATATTTGCGCGTTGACATATGGTGCATTGGTCTATAAACTCCTTCACCGTACGACCCATTGATTTCCAAAAATAGAGACGTTTCAGTGCACGTAAGGTCTCGTCAGTTCCCCTGTGGTTCGTTTTGCCGCGATTTGTGATCCCTAATGACCCGCTGCTGTGCTGTGGGATCAGGTACAGTTTCGACTTGTCGAAGGCAACGTACTAGGGAACAACCCACCCCTATTCGTTCTTGATGCCACAACCGCTTAATTTTGTCGAGAAGCACTTTGTTGCCGACATAAATATAACTCCGGCGTCCCGGTACACAGAACTCTGAAAATAGTCGTTCTACCTCAACGTCATCAACTGATGGTGTAATACGGACCGTAACTGTTGAGAGCCCTTCGTACATCGATGCCTTTGTCTCGGTACCTCCACCTTGTTTCGACCGAATTACCATCTGAAACTTATTATCGTTGATAATTTCGTCGACTTCTGGGAGCTCCCTAGTTCGATCCGGTGAAGCCGCGCTTTCTTCTGATTGTTGCCGAACCAAAGGGATCTCTGGTCCGTGATCCGCCCAGTCTCGCAAATAGTGTACCGCGAATGGTTCGGCCGAAGTGCCTTCTTCCTCTACCGCATTAATGACTAGGTCGCGTGACAACCAATCCGCCACCGCGTTCTCTACCCCCTTTTTGTGAATGACTTGAAAGTTATAGGGTGCTAACCTCTCCTTCCATCGGGAGACGCGTGCCGAAGATTCCTTAAGCCAGGTATACGAGCGGCATGTGATCAGTTAGTAACTCGAACCGACGCCCATATACATAAGGTCGCAAATATTCTACCGCCCATACCACCGCTAAAAGTTCGCGCTCGATTGCACTATACCGTTGTTCGGCTGGGTTGAGTTTCCTGCTCGCGAAAGCGATCGGTTTCTCTCCTTCTAAGAAGTTCTGCGACAGGACCGCCCCGATGGCAACCTCCCTCGCATCCGTGGTGATCCGGAACATAAGGTGAAAATCAGGAAAAGCCAGCAGCGGTTGTGAGGTTAATATTTCTCGGCATTTAGAGATGCTCTCGACCTGAGCAGGTCCTAAGCAGAAACGTTTCCCCTTCCTTAGAATTTCCGTCAACGGCTGGGTCAATTCAGCAATCCCTGGGACGAACCGCCGATAGTAATTCACCATCCCCAAAAACCTGCAAAACCCTCGAACGTTGTTGGGTAACGGTGCTTCCTGAATGGCTTTTACCCTTTCTCTATCGGGTTGTACCCCTCTTTGTGAAACCACATGTCCCAGAAAGCGAATTTCCGGTAATCCGAACTTGGACTTTTCCTTAGATAACTTAAGCCCGAACTCGCGGATTCTGTCGAACACCCGCCCAAGATGTCTTACATGGTCGCTTTCCGAACGGCTAAAAATAATTAAGTCGTCCATATAGACTTGGGCGAAGTCCTCTCCTAACCTTCTCTGGAATTCATCCATTAACCGCTGGAAAGTTATTGGTGCTCCTTTCAGCCCGAACGGCATTCTTAAAAATTCGTTCCCAAGAAAACGCGGTCTTTCCCATGTCTTCGGAGGCCATTCTTACTTGATGGTACCCACTTTTGAGATCTAAGGTGCTAAAAATCGTTGCCTCTGCCTGTCTGTCCAAGATGTCTTCCACGCGGGGAAGCGGGTAACGTTCGTCCTCTGTTTCTGTTTCTCCGTTTGCGCGTTCTCGACCTTCTTTTTCTCCACTACCCATAACGGACTGTTAAACGGGGAACTACTCGGTCTTATAATTCCTTGACGCAGGAGATCGTCCAATTGTCCCTTTATGATGTCCCTCAGTGCCTGCGGGTAACGTCTGTCCTTGACATATACTGGTACGTCTGTTTTTAATTTGATCCGGTGGACCGTTCTCCCTGTCGTTGGTAAAACCTCATCTTCCCTATAGAAGAGGTCTTTATTCCGTTCCACTATATCCTTACATAGCCCTTTGTCGCAACTTACCGCACCAACTTCGATACCACCAACACCGTTCATAACCTTGACCTGATATGGTCGTTTGCCCAAATTAAAATGCCAGTTATCCCGTTCTACTGTCAAACTTAACCCCGCTAATCGCAGAATATCCCCCTACAATTAAGTCATACCCCGGCATTATCGTCTCTACCACGTGGACTTTAACTTCCGTATCTCGTCCTGCTAATTCCTTACAATTAATATATACTTTCCCCAGGGTCGGGCTCCGCCCGCTAACGGTAGCGATAATGCATTGGCATTGTTCATGCTTCCCCCATACTCCTAATCTCTCGGCCCCTTTTACGCTAATTAGTGAGTTAGTACTCCCCGTGTCTACTAGGAATCTAACCCCCGTTCCTCTCATTCTCGCCACGGATAATCGTGTTCTTTCCCCTTTTTTCGTCGCGTTATTAATAATTATTCCCCCCGAACCGTTGCCACACCCAGCATCGTCTCCTCATTCTAATTGTCCTCGCGGCCCTGCCTCTGAACCAGACGGACCGCCCCCCTCGGTTTCCCACCTCTTACCTCGTGCTCTCTCGTTGTCCGTGTGCTGCGGCCAGAACTGACGCTCTCCTCTGCCGACGACTCCCCGCTGGAATCGATGCTTCTCCGGTGAATTAGCTTCTCTCACCACTCCTGGTTGTTCACCTCCATAGGTTTCGGCCGGTACTCCCTTTTGTGTTGTCTGTAGCTCCGCCTTGGGCATTCTCGTGCCACATGCCCTTTTCTGCCGAATTCGTAGCTCCGAGTCAAACTGCACTGTGCTGCTACATGACCGGGCCTATTACATTCGTAGCACCGGCGTTCTGGTCGGCTTTTCCTCTCATCAGCTCCTCTGCTAGGTCGGTTTTCGGACGGTCTACTGCTGCGTCTGAGGGAACTCTTATGATGTCTCCTAGAGGGCCTTACTTCAATCCATTCGCCCTCGCACTTCTCTCGCCGCGCTTTGTTTCTGTCGTGGGCCAGGTCGTGTGCACATTCGACGAAGTCTCGGTCCCGTGGTAGTGACCCTGGTCGGTCCAAATAACGGTTCAGCTGCACTTTTAGTAATCAGCGTACGAATTCTAATCGCTTGCCGCCCTCTTCCTGGCCAAAGGTCTCGATCATTTTCTCCACCACTCTATTGTAGAGGACCAACAGTTTCTCCGAAAACTCGCCCTCTGATTGGCCTTGATTCCGCTTTGATTTTCCAGATAAAATACATCTTCTTCTGGCGTCCAACGTCCTCCGCCGTATAACTTCTTTAATCGATTCTTCAACGTATCCCACGAAACCGTTGTGTCTCCCTGTATAGCATTCAGGACTCGTCTTGATATACGGCTGACCAGTGCTGCTTCTAACATCGTCGCATCTGATTCCATTCTCTTTTCGGGACATGATAAGGGCCATAATTCGATCAGCGCCTTTGATGAAATGATCCAAGTCCCCGACTGTAACTGTGAATGATTCCAACTGGCCGATGACTTCATGAATAAAGGCCGAATTCTGAGTTCGTACCTTCACCAGTTCGATTTGTGCTGATTTCTTGGCCTCCTCTAGCTGGGCCATTAATTGCGCATGCTCTTCGGCTGCCTTTGCCAACTGGAATTCGAACTTCGCGCGCTCTCGGGCTAACTCGTCTGTTTCACCCATGGTACGAGTATTTAAACCTTTAGATAGTAACTAACTATTGAATCGCGCACGAACAGAACTCCCGGGTTTCGGCACCACTTAAACTAAGACTGAATGAATAACGTAAAAAAAAGGATAAAATTAGGGCAGAGTAACTGTACGCGTTTGAATATCAACTGACTCTTTATTTATTCTACAGCTATATAGTATTTAATGTTTATACAGAAATAAAAACAATAGCTTGATTCTTAATCTAAACTTAATCCTATTAGTCCATTGATACATACTTAACATATATATATATATATATATATATATATATATATATATATATATATATATATATATATATATATATAAGTTATGTGTGTACCAACAAACTATGAGGATTAATAATACTAGTTCTAGGCTAAGAAGTAATCATTTGTTTTGATTTTTATGTAAATATTGTACAACTATATATAGGAGATGTAAAGAATAATAAAATCAGTTGATACCTAGCCTGTGTCGAATCTATGCCCGAAACCCTTCCTTTTTTTAAAGTTAGTGTTCAGTCTTATTTTATCTGGTGCCGAAACCCGGGATTACTGATTATTAGTGTTATCTCTAGTAAGAGTGATAAAAAATAATTATGGGTGAGAAAGAAGAGTTAGCCAGGCTCGAGTACCAGTTGGCTAAAGAGAAAGAAGAGTTAGCTAAGGAACGGGCCAAGTTCGAGTACCAGTTGGCCAAGGCAGCAGAGGAACACGCTCAAGTAATGGCTCAACTAACAGAAGCGAAGAAGTCGGCGGAAATCGAATTAGTCAAGGTACGTACCCAGAATTCTTGCTTCATCCATGAGGTAATTGGTCTACAGTTGGCGATCTGGACCATTTCGTAAAAGGCGCCGACCAAATTATGGCATTGATCGCAGCAAAACAAGCCAGTGGAACCATCATGGAGTCAGATGCACATGTATTGGAAGCTGCATTGGTCGGCCGTATCTCACGGCGCATTCTGAACACGATACAGGGTGACACAACCCATTCGTGGGAGATCCTGAAGAGCCGGCTGAAAAAGTTATACGGCGGAGGACGCTGGACACCTGAGGAGGATGTGTTTTACTTGATGAAGGTGAGGCGGAGCCAGGGCCAATCGGAGGGGGACTTCGCAGAAAAACTACTCGTCATGTACAACAGAGTGGTAGAAAAGATGATAGAGACTATGGGCCAGGAAGAAGGCAGTCGACGTCTAGAGTTTGTACGAGACCTGCTGAAAGTACAACTTAATCACTACCTGGACCGACCGGGATCTCTCTCGCGTGATAGAGGTTTCCTAGAATGCGCACATGATAGATGGACGCGCATGATAGAAATAGGGCCCGTCAAGAGAAGTGCGAAGGCGAGTGGACGGAAGTCAGGAGACACCACAGGAGTCCTCCCAGACACAACAGTAGACCCTCGGCGAACAGACCTAGCCGGGGATCTGAAGAAAGGAGGAAACGGCCGGAGCGGCGGTGCTATGAGTGTAACCGAACCGGCCATGTAGCAGCACAGTGCAGTCTTACGCGCTGCTATGAATGCGACAGAAAGGGTCACGTGGCACGAGAGTGCCCGAGACGTACGCTGAGACCGCAGAAGAGGGAACCTAGACCGGAGCCGATGGAGATCAACAATCAGGAGTGGCGGAAGAGGCGGACCCACCGGCGGAGCAGCGATCACTACTCCAGTGGAGAGTCTTCGGCAGAGGAGAGCAGCAGATCCGAGCGCAGCACACTGACAGTGAGGGAGCATGAGGTAAGAGGTGGGAATTTCGTGAGGGGGGCCCCCCCAGTTCGGAGGTAGGGCCGCGTCAGCAACGTCCAGAATGAGGAAACGGTGCTAGGTGGGGCAACGGTTCGGGGGACTTAATTATTACTAATACGGTGAAAAGGGGAGGACGAACACGTTTGCCCGTGGCGAGCATGGGGTAGACGGGGATAAAGTTGTTAGTAGATACCGGGAGCACAAACTCTCTAATCAGTAAAAAGGGGGCTGAGAAATTAGGACTGTGGGGTAAACAAAATCAATGCCAATGTAGCATTAATACCGTCAGTGGGAGGTGCAACACTTTGGGTGAAATAAGCATAAATTGCAAAGAATTGGTAGGACGGGATCTGAGAATTAAAGTCCACGTGGTGGAACCCATAATGCCGGGGTACGACTTTATTGTCGGGGGGGGATATTTTGACTTTAACGGGGCTAAAATTATCAGTGAGTCGGGGAAAATAGAATTTTAAATTAGGGGAACGTCCATACGAAGCGTCAGTCTCAGGACTAAGGGGGGGTATTGAGATTGGGGCTGTAAACTGCGATAAGACACCCATAAGTAAGATCGTGGCTTATAACAGGGATCTTTTTCACGCCGAAGACGAGATCCTACCTACCACGGGGAAAACCGTCCATCGTATTAGACTTAAGACGGATATGCCGGTATACGTTAAAGACCGACGTTACCCACAAGCTCTGAGGGATATTATCAAAAAACAGTTAGGTGACCTTCTTCGTCAAGGGATCATTAGGCCAAGTAACTCGCCTTTTAATAGCCCGTTGTGGGTTGTAGAGAAAAGGAAAGATGAGAACGCGCAAACGGCCAAACAATACAGGGTCGTGGTCGACTATAGGAAACTAAATGAAGCGACGGAAGATGAGCGATACCCTCTACCCCGCGTGGAGGACATTTTGGATAGGTTGGCAGGCGCAAAAATCTTTAGCACTATAGACCTCAAGAGTGGGTATCATCAGGTTAAAATGGCCGACGAGGATATCGGAAAAACTGCGTTCTCTTGGGATCGAGGCCATTATGAGTTTGTCAGAATGCCGTTTGGACTAAAAGGGGCCCCGATGACCTTCCAACGGCTGATGGACGAGTTCCAAAGAGGTCTGGGAGAAGACTTTGCCCAGGTATACATGGACGATTTAATCGTTTTTAGCCGGTCCGAAGATGATCATGTAAAACACCTGGGACGGGTATTCGACCGAGTACGCGAGTTCGGTCTCAAATTGTCCGAGGAAAAGTCGAAATTCGGGTTATTGGAGATAAGGTTTCTGGGACATGTAGTTTCTCAAAAAGGGGTACAGCCAGATCGAGGGAGGGTAATGGCCAAACAAGAAGCACCGTTGCCCAACAACGTTCGGGGAGTTCGCAGGTTCCTGGGCATGGTAAACTATTATAGAGGGTTCATTCCAGGGATTGCGGAACTAACCCAACCATTAACGGAGATCCTACGGAAGGGAAAACGGTTCTGCTTGGGGCCCACTCAGATCAAAAGTATTCGTAGGTGCCGAGAAATACGATACTGACGACTCAGCCGCTATTAGCCTTTCCAGATTTTAACCGCACGTTCAGGATTACCACTGACGCAAGTGAGGTAGCGATTGGGGCGGTCCTGTCTCAAAACTTCTCAGGAGGGGAGAAGCCCATTGCCTTTGCTAGCCGGAAACTTAATCCTGCGGAACAAAGATACAGCGCGATCGAGCGCGAACTTCTAGCGGTAGTTTGGGCGGTCGAGTATTTTCGAGCCTATGTGTTTGGGCGGCGGTTTGAATTACTGACTGACCATGAACCACTCGTCTACTTGGCTACGCTAAAAGAAACATCGGCGCGAGTCTCTCGATGGAAAGAACGGTTAGCACCCTATACATTTCAAATTGTGCACAAAAAGGGGGTAGAAAACGCAGTAGCGGATTGGCTATCACGCGACATTGTAATAAATGTCGTCGAGGAGGAAGGCACGTCGGCCGAACCGTTCGCAGTACGGTACTTAAGGGACTGGGCAGAACACGGACCCGAGATTCCGCTAGTTCGTCAACAATCGGAAGAAGAGGCAGGCTCACCGGAACGAGCTTGGGAGCTGCCAGAAAGTGAAGACATCATTAACGACAAGCGGTTTCAATTGGTAATTCGTTCGAAACAGGGCGCGGGTACCGAGACTAAGGCGACAATGTATGAGTGGCTGTCTACGGTCACAATCCGCATACCACCGACAACGGACGACGTCGAAATAGAGCGATTTTTTTCCGAATTTTGCGTGCCGGGTCGCCGGGGCTATATCTATGTAGGTAACAGGGTTCTAGTCGAGAAAATCAAAAGGTTATGGCGGCAAGAACGTATTGGGGTGGGATGTTCTTTAGAGCGCTGCCTTCGGGAAGTAGAGACAGTACCTGATAGCACAGCACAACGGCATATTATTAAAGATCACCACTGCGGGAAAACGAACCATCGGGGGATCGAAGAGACAATAAGAGCATTGAAAAGAATTTACTTTTGGAAGGCGATGGGCCGTACTGTGAGGGATTTCATCGAAAACTGCAGAATTTCTCAACGCGCGAAATATGACCGGCAACCACCGGTGGCGGAACAGGTGGCCACTCCCACCGCGATGGAACCGCTCAGGTCATTACAGGTCGATTTATATTCAAATGAGGGGCAAACCTGGTTGACGGTGATTGACGGATTCAGTAAGCTCGCAATGGCGTACCCGATTTCAGCGAAGACTCCGAAGGCCGTATGGGAAGGCATCCTCCAATGGTGCGCGACTTATGGGGTGCCCGAAGACATTATCTCTGATGGTGGACGCGAATTTGACAATTCGGTAATCCGCGAGGAGTGCAACCAGTTAGGAGTCAAATGGCGGCTTAACACTCCCCATCACGTTAAGGGCCGGGGGGCAGTGGAGCGTTTACACAACACGCTGGGGGAACACAACACTATACACAACATAGATGCTTATGACGCTATGCCGCGCGCGATAATAGCATACAACAATACGATCCATACGACGACGGGGCTATCACCAATTGAGATCGTGTTTGGACAGGCGCGGAGGGATAGAGGGGATCTCATCACCATCAACAATGAGGAGCTACGGACAAAGCTCCACCGATCACGCACCGAGCGTAGAGCTACGTGGCAGAAAGTTCGCGCGAAAATAATCCGAGAAAAAGTTAACAGGGTACGGAAAGCCAACACGCGTGCTAGGATATACGATAAGGGTCCACTTCCGTTGGGGACGACTGTTTATAGGCGGCTGCGTACGGCTCGTAATAAATCAGTAGCGCCGTATGAAGGCCCATTCAAAATTATCACAGTACGGGAACACAACCTGTACACGATTAGGGATGAACAATACCCATTCCTTTTTTTAAAGTTAGTGTTCAGTCTTATTTTATCTTATATATATATATATATATATATATATATAGATTTGAGAATATAATTTATTTTGGGGTTTCCATTGTGGACTTTGTTTGTAATTGACCTTATTTTCTCCTCCTTAAGGTCCACGGACATATTAAATAATTATTAAATCAATTAGGGGAAAGGATCATTACAGCATATTAACTTTTGGTAATATAACTTTTTAGCTTCTGAAACTCTTAAGCCTAAGTTAGTTTTTTTCTATGTCTCTCTGCGCAGAATCCAATTAATGCCCAAATATTAAATATTTTACATTTTTATATTCAGGGGAAAATGTCCCATCTCGGCTCACTATTTAATTTTATATATTTTTTAAAAAATCAATTTTTTTTCTTTTTATAATATCTCTATTACTAAAGTTTATTATATATAAAAGCAATGATTAAACCATTTGTAGATTTCTAACATCATTATTAACATGAGAAAACTAATATTGTTTATTAATTAATTTATGTATTGTTTATTAATTAAACAACACATCTCCTTTATTAACAAATAAGATATTTCCATAGTAGAATTTAGATACTGTTTATTAAAATTTAGTACGTAATATATTACTAAGTAGATTTGTACATCTAGTAAGACATTTCCATATATTTTGAATAAATTAGTAGCCTATGGATTGTTAAAAAGATTAATATGTCAGTATTCTGTAGCCCATGAGTTTAAAAGCAACCTGCTAATTGGAAACATAAAATTTATCCTTTTCCGTGATTAGGTAGATGGATGTAACTCCTATGAAGGCGTGCTATCAACTAACGATCGCATGACAGTCAGCCATAAATAGCAATAAACACTAACGCAGCATTGACTCGTTGTTTATGTTTTTTTTGTTTTGTTTTTTAGTTAATAATATTCAACTACTTCAGTTTAATACTTTAATTTCATGTAGTTATAGTTAACCCATTATAGAAAAATTCGACTTATTTTCTTCTTCACCAAGTAATCATTATATCGAAACGATTCATAAGTTAATTATATTACGATATACATATTTATCTGGTATAACTAACCTAAGCTTTGAGAAATATTTATAAAGTACTCTATACTAATAACTACAATATACTAATGGGTGCGGATTGGCTCAGTGGTAGAATGTTGATTTGTCGTGCTGATGGTCTTGGGTCCAAATCCCAATGCAGACTCTTCTTTTTTTAATCTATTAGCGGCCCGAGCTGGATCCAATGAGATCGAGGACCCTCCTGAAGCTCACCTGACCTCTATAAAGTGTACCCAAAATAAGGGGGGAAAATCTGGAGGTTGGGCGTGATCTATGACATATCACTCACCTCTCTGCACAAAATTTGTCCAAGAAACAGTACAGTCTCAAACATGTATTGAATCCAAAACTCTCCAAGGGTTGTAGTGGTACATGGGTTCTTTTCCTATACACTAAAAGTAGTGTGACAGAATATTACATTTTATAAGTTTAAAGAAATTATAAAATTTATACTTATAAAAGTCGGGAGTGAGGTAACTCTGTAGAGCGCTGATAAGCTGCGCTGAAGATAACAGCTTCTAATCCGGCTATTCTTAAAAAATTATTTAATCTATCAAGTCATACATGGACTTTATGGAATCTCCTGGCTCTCATACAACAGGTATAAATTGGATACCCTTAATTGGGTGAAAACCTGGCGGGTGAGCATGTTCTCAACTCCAATCTCATGTTGAAAAATCAGCTTCCTGCACAACAGTTATTGTAGATAAAGTTGAGATTTCTCATGTACTGAACACAAGACACTTCACGGTTTGTAACGGTACAGGTATTGTTCTATTCATAAAAATCTCAGTCAGTAGATCTCTCTTTCCATTTTTTCTTATTTACGAATTTGAAATTTTGTTGATTGGATTTTAATTATCTCTTAGGCCAAACACACTGTCATTGAAGTAGATGATATTGCAGCAAACCATTATCCACCCATTCAGTTCTTATTTTAATAGAAAAATGTTTAGAAGGTTTTTTGCAGAGAAAACTAATCCCTGGATTTTTGTTGAAGTTTCATTCGGTAAAAATCAAGGTCATGTCCACATAAGCTCCTTCAACCACATTCTATAAGTTATATTGGAATTCCTGAAATAGTTTAAAGAAAAATAGTTTAATGAGTACTCATTAAATATCACCATCCTAATTAAATCTGTATAAGCAAAATTTGGGACTCCTATTTTTCCGATAAGCCATAGCAACAAAAAATGACATTAAATAAACCAACAAACCAAGAATAAAAATATCATCAATAAAAAATTTCTTGAAGTTTATAAAATAATATCAAACCAGCTGTACATTTAATATAGCCATGTCACAAGACTAAGAGTCAACTTTTAATCGTTCTAGTTGACTTGGATCTCATTGACTTACGCCAACTTTATATTATAATTTATTTATTATATATTATTCAATGATGGTGATAATTTTTAAATATTTTATTTTGAAGAGAATGGATTTGTCTGGCCGTGTTCCGAGTCAGGTTAGCTGAGTTGGTTAGAGCACCGCTCAGAGACGCGGGCCACCCGTGTTCGCCTTCGGAAAAGTTTTGCCCCGCCCTGGAAAAATCTTTTCTCTTCAAAATAAAAATATTTAAAAATCATCACCATTGTATGAATAATAAATAAAATATTTTTATTTACGTTCTTTCATGTGTACATCCACATATAACTATGGCTTCCGTAATCATAATACCGATCTGTTATGTTTAAACTGGAGATATTTACGACAGGTTTCATTAGGCTTCGTGTTTTCCTTCTTTCGAAAGGAAGAGTGAAATTGTAAACACCGAACCTACTGGCTCTGATTTTGTAGCTCTGAGAAGGAAGAACTAATCTTGCGATATCACGCAAGATAAAAGCCATCCAATTTTAGAACGTAACGTTTTTATCACTCGACTGAAAATAATGGGAGAACGGCCCCTTAATAGAATCCCTTCTATCTCTTCCTCCCATTCATGACGGAAATTAATAAAAGAAATATCGCAAAGCTATTAACATATGTCTTCGTGTTGGGAATCCATTTATTTTCTTTCATATTTTTACAGATTCTTTAATACCGTAACATACTGAGACTTTGGTTCACTGTTTATTTATTAATATTTTTATGAGGATAATTGTATCTGAAATACATAAAGTTAACTTCTTTGTGCTTTGTCTCTTTATCCCGTTCTGGCTAATCGGACGATGATACATTGGATAGACATTGTCAGGTTGTTAACCTAAGCACTAGATCACAGGTCGCGCTTAAGAAGTTAACTTCAAAGACATTTTATACGTTTTTCGATATTTCTAAGTATGAAATAAAAAAATAACTTTGTATTCAAACAGGTAAAGTTGAGAATTAACACTATAAAACTAAATCCAACAAAAATCCTCCCTCTTTAAAATAATTTTTATAATTAATTTGTTTCCTCGCACCATTTTCATTTTTAATGAATCTACTTAAACTACTTTTGCGAGATACTCAGGAATAACCCTACATTCTTAAACAGGAATTATGAACTTGCAAGAACCCTTAAATAAATGATAATAGTGTAACGGGCTGAGAATATTTTTTTTGTAAAGGTACTTAGTTAATGTGCATTAATTACAGCTTTTGTTCAATACTAGAAATGATAGCGAATTTATATGTCTATAAGGAAAGTAATCTGTGTAAACAAATTTTGAACTCTCATCTTTGTGATTAAAAAGAAGTATGTTATCATTTGCAGTCAAAAGTTTATTGTTAGTTTTACGTATTATAGAAAATGATTAGCATTTATTTGTTTCTTCTCATTAATAGGTTTTTAAACAAAAAAGGGACTTTAGGTTGTAAGGATTTTTTTTACATTAATATTTAGGTAAATGTTGTCATCTGCCAGATAAGATTTGCTAAGTATTTCTCTTTGTGACTATTACATCCATGTTCTTTGTATAGGGTTTTTGGGTTAAAGGCCGTGTAGGTCCTTAACATTTAGTTTTTATAACATTTAAGTAAAAGTTAATTTTTAATAGAGGTTAACGTCCGTTTTGGAGGCGCTGAGCCCGGAATGCTAGCTCAGCCGGAAGCTCGTCAGCAATTCTCAACGAAAAATATACGGCTCTTGGACACTTGGAATATAATTATTTAGATTCTTGGGAAAATAATGACCACCAGGGGCAGCACCTGTCAAAAAGAAAAAAAAAGAAAAACCACAAAAAGAATAGTACCTCGGCCGATGACTGGTTTGGGAACTTCGCAGGATGGGGGCCGAGACCAGAGGACGGGGACCAGCGGGAAGCCTTGGTTCCGGAGCAAGACGCCAGAGAAAGGTATTATGTCCTCTAATTACTGTAGTCTGACTAGACTTAGGGTGAGGCCAGTGGGTTGTCAGTTGAAGATAGAGCCAGTAAATTATTTCGTTGAGAAGCGTCGCGTTTGGCCATAAGACAGATAGGAATCTTACTTAAGTATTAGTTCACATAGAGTTGTGGTTGGAAAAGAGGGGACTGGTTTTTAAAGAGAGTTATTATGTTATTAGCAGTTATGAGATAAGGATGAATAACGGTGGATAATAGATTTGTAACTGTCGTGTAATATACAATTCTGGAAAATGTTTTGTAATAAAATTATGGAGTTTATTAGCGGTTATGAGGTAATGAGTACGTTATAAATATAATTAGTACGTAGGATTATTGTTATAATGGATAGATCTAGTTTTATTTGGAAATTGTCAACTTAGCGAATATGAGAGAGGGAACTGGTTTTTAAAAGAGAGTTATTATGTTATTAGCAGTTATGAGATAAGGATAATTAACGGTGGATAATATAATTGTGACTGTCGTGTAATAGACAATTCTGGAAAATGTTTTGTAATAAAATTATGGTGTTTAATAGCGGTTAATGAGTACGTTATAAATATAATTAGTACGTAGGATTATTGTTATAATGGATAGATCTAGTTTTATTTGGAAATTGTCAACTTAGCGAATATGAGAGAGGGAACTGGTTTTTTTAAAGAGAGTTATTATGTTATTAGAAGATATGAGATAAGGATCAATGACGGTGGATAATAGATTGGTAACTGTCGTTTAATAGGGAATTCTGGAAAATGTTTTGTAATAAAATTAAGGTTGTTTATTAGCGGTTATTAGGTAATAAGTACATTGTAAAAATTATTAGGATTGTTGTTATAGATAAGGGGTTTGAGGAGTGTTATGTTTAATTAACTGTCATGTAATATGAAATTCTGGAAAATGTTTTATAACAGAATTAGGTTGTTATTAGCGGTTATTAGGTAATAAGTACATTGTAAAGATTATTAGTGTATAGGAATGTTGATATAGATAAGGGGTTTGATGAGTGTCATTTTCATATGTCATATGTAACTTTTAGTTCAATAAATTATAGTTTGGTTGTTGATAGATAAATGTGTGGGGTTTATTTATTCACCCAGTTTTCCCCCTCCCTCACCCCTCCCCCGCGGGTAACAATAGAATTTTTTTTTTATTAATTAGTAGTTATCATTCCTTTATTAATCATCTTCTTCTATACTACTAGGAGAAATATTTGTAGCCCCGATGAATAAGTGGTTAGTTGGAATATTGATCAGAGTTAAATGTATTGAAGGAAGCGGAATCGTGTCAAAGAGTCATAGATATGGTCTCGTAGGTTTTGGCTTGAAATGGAGTTGTAATATAAGGAATACCTAACTCCTTTTGAAGCCAATACTATACTTACACCCTTATTCATTACGATAATAACACGATTCCGTTTCTTTAAGTACAAGAAACTCATTTTGGAGAAAAATTCACTTAGCCACTTATTCACTGGGGCTGTAGATATTAAGTCACGTATTTTCAGCCCCTCTAAATTACTTCTTTTTTTTTTAATATTGGGTGTTTAGCCTCTCGAGAATTAAAAAAATGGAAAATTCAAGGAGTGACCTAGTTTTAAATTAATTTTTTTGCATTTATTTTATTTTTTACAACTTTGCATTTTCCATTCCTATAATCCTGAAAAGTTTAAATTGAGGTATTAGCGAAACTCGTGCTTTAATGGTCCAATGAATATCTATAAATATACTTATAAGACGCATTTTCGTATTGTTTTTTATGTAAAACGTAAGAAAATATATTTTATTTATTGAAAATTACAACTTCTAATATAAGGACTTGGACCGCTGATCGCCTAGCCGCCGCGTGGTTTATTCGCCCTGAAGATGGCCTACATTGTAGGCCGAAACGTCGGCACACAATAAATAAGTTACACTTATTAAGGTGTTCTTATTGAAAATTACAGCTGTATATTAAAAAAAAAAAACTGTACCACCACAACTTTTACCACTTTTAACCACTACAATTTTAACTAAATACGAAACGTTAAATAATTACTTTAGTAAAACAAACCTTTTTTTTTTAATTACGAATAGCAACATACATAAATGGAGGTGGCGGAGTAGCTTAGTGTGAACATCATTGAGTTGCACATAGATACATCTTATTTCACCTGAGTGTATTTCATACGTATATTGTATTTTAATTGATATTCTTTACTAGTAATTACGTATTTTTTTTCGTTTTTTAAATTTCGAATTACCTTATCACATCCTAAGCATAATTTTTGCGCTTCATTTCTGAGTAGTCGCTGTCATTAATTATTTTTTACAATTTTTCCTTCTCCATTTACACGGGGCAGCTCAGTTGCTTGCTGTGTTCGATTCAAATCCGATTGTCGTAAAAAAATGGGAACAGCGGACCCTTTGGGGCTCACCTATTCTCTATGGAGTGAGTACCTTTAATTAGGGAAAAACTCAGTGATCTCGGCTAAATCTTGTTTTGGCCTAGAAAACCACAGTCTCTGGCATGTTCTGAACCCTTTGTTGGTAACTGTGCTACAACTATTTTTTTCATACATAAATATTTTTACAAAATAAAATTTTAGAATAAACTTGTATTTTATGGAAATATTTGTTTTCGAAGAAATGTAAAGCTAATTGGTATTTAAATGTGATTAGGCTGGAAGATTCACTAATGCAGATAAATAAGGAATTCTAAAAAGAGGTAGGAAGAATGAGAGGTATATGTGAATTCGGTAGGTTGAGATCTTAACAAGGGAATACGTGGTTGAGTCTACTTTTTCCAAAACAAGTAAGTTGTACTTAGGCAAGCGGAATCTTGGTATTCCAACAAGGCTATCGGTTGCTTTAAACAGAGTTATTGCTTATTGCTTATAATTCCATTTCTAGCCAAAGACTGGCAGAATCATTCTGCTTCTCCCAGTAAAATTAATTATTATAGACAAAATACGACTTAATCACTTATACACAGGGACTGCAGATGTAATGAAATGTAAATATGCGGAATGAGTAATAGATGAAAGAAAGCAAGGTAGTTTTTCAATTTTTTTTTCTGTTTCTTAATAATTTGTAGTATGCAAGCGCAAGGAAGATAATGAATACCAAAAATATATTTGTGTTCGTCTGTGAGAACGAAAAATAAATCTTATAATGCAATTCATTAATCTTTTTAGCCTCATTTCTCGCTCAGCAGACAGTCCCCATGCATTATGCATCAGTAGTCATTGTGGAAAAGGAGAGGAGATACAGGATGACATTTACTTCGGGGAAATGGATCAAGGAATCTCGAGTGCCAATTGAAGAATGAGCTGTATTGCAATATATGGTGATTCCAAGTTAGTAGTTGACTGTCTCTTTTATTGCTTTGAACTCTTCTAACAATTTCATTTTGGCCTTCATCTTTTTGAACTCGTCTGTGAGTGTTCTTAGCATATTCAACAGTAAATTAACGTCAGATATCGGCAATGTAATATACTAATAGATACTTAGGACACTTCCATACTTTAGTGCTTTCGTAGTCCACCGAATCGATTTTCGCACACTTTATATGATATGATTGAAGGCAAGTAACGCAGACGATTCTTGCCTTCTCATTACGGCCTGCTGATTTGTTACAAATTCTGCAAGTAACCATCTTAAAGAATGTGAGAGATGAAAAAGAAAAAGAAATAAATTTAAAAGGAAATGGTGAGAAGTAGACAAGAATAATTCCAATTTGAGTGTTTACTTACTGGGAGACTAGTAGGATTAGTATCAGTAACAACTCTCACTGCTTCAACACTGTTAAATTTCTTAATTGTTTATATAGTTTAATGTAACGATAATTTTCAACACTTAACTTGTAATTAACAAATTAATAATGAATAGTCACTTTTTCACTAGGAAGTTTATAATGGGAATCGAAAAATAAGAGGAAACACTAGAAGCACTGCACTCAACGAGAGATACTCTAGGCCTTCTGAGTAAGTATGGTGATCAATATTATCTAAGTATTCAGGTGCTGACTAGATACCTCGAGCTTTTCGGGAGAGTAAAATGCAGAAATATAAAGATGTAATGATGTAAATTATTTATAAAGTTTGTTATAGGAAATCCCTGAGAGACTCTATGAGAGAGATAGAGAGTAAGAGGGAAATTAACTTGGGATCAAAGAAAGAGTAGAGTGAATTTAGCTTAAACATTATAAAGTGGGACGTCGATTATCTGAACTGAGGCCGTTCGGATAAACAAAGGTTCAGATAAGCGGGTCACACCTCCCAAAAAAAAGGAAAATTTCAATCATGGCGTTTACATAAAAAAAATTTCAATAAAATTATGTATGTACATACTAGTATCAAGGCTATGAAACAAAGAAACTAGTAATATTTTTGTTTTCTAAGCCTGTCACAAGTCCCTAGTTATTTTGATAGTTCTAGGAAATCATAGGACTTTATTTGAGCGGTGGATCAGTCTTAGACAGAAAGAGGGGAACTTGAGATCAAAGAAAGTGTATGGAGTGCATCCTGCTTCAACCTTATACAGTAGTACGTCGATTATCCCAACTATCTTTCGGATAATCAAAAGTTCAGCTAATCGGGTCACACCTTCCAAAAAAAGGAAAATTTCAATCATGACGTTTATATTTAAAAAATTCAATAAAATTATGTATGTGCATACTAGTATCGAGGTAGTGAAACAAAGAAAATAGTAGTATTTTGTTTTTCTCTGTTTGACAACTAAGCCCTTAATTATTTTGATATTTCTCAAAAATCATGGGACCTTATTTGTAGTGGATCAGTGGTGGAGCGATGTGTTGCGTTCCGAATGTCCTGGGCTAAAATACCACTGCTTGGCATACTTATTTAATCCATCTCATCAGCCGGAGATAGATTAAATACGTATGCCAAGCAGTGGTATTTTAGCCCAGGACATTGGGCACGCAACATATCTTGGGATCTTAATATATTCTGGGCTCAACCAGCCTTTATAAAGCAATAGTAATATAAAGAAATAGTATAGTCTCTAGGGATCGTACAGTACTGTTGTTTGTTTTTTCTAGAGAATATTATCTTCAAACTTATTCTATAGGAAAAGCAATGTTGACCCCTAGTATCTTTTCCGCGGAGCCAGGTGGGACAATTAAATTTTTCGGCCCTACATTAATAAATAATTAATTTATATTAATTGATTAAAACCAACCCTCTTTAAATATACAATATAAATAAATAAATATAAATATATAATATAAATATACTTATACTTTTGAAACCAAAAGAACTAATGAAGTAACATGATAGGACCCCTAACAACTTGCGTTGGATGTAGCTAACAATTAATTAACAAATTGGTCAGAACACATCAGAATGATTATACAGGCATTCTTCGTAATTAACTCAATTACGCCTAGCCTAATTATAAAGTCCAATTAGGATGAAGTATTTCCTAAACCTGGAGGGTGGATGTCCTTATTTATACCTGACAGCGCACAGCGGAATTCAGTCCAGATTTTATCACTGTTATAACTCCTCAACGGTCCTCATACTAATAAGATATCCAACATGTTAGCTGGTTAGAATGCATCTCGTTTCGTTTGTTGATTAACGGTTCGGAAAACTCTACATACAACTCTGCTTGGAGGTTCTCTGTAGATAGTCATGTGTTTGTTTTAACTGTTCTTCGCTTTTCATAATTCGCTGCCTCCTCATAATTGCTTCAAAGATAAGTGGATACTTTTAGGAATTGACTTAAGCATCATTAAAAGGGGCTCGGAAGGTTCTAGTGTTATTCAAAGCAGTATGAATAAGATTTTAAAGTAAAAGCTGTACCACTAAAATCTACAAAGGGTCTTTTAGGTTCAGTACATAATAGAGACTATCCTGAATCTAATCGAATGGTTTTACAGGGATGTATGTGATTTTGCCAATAACATGCTCAACTGCAATAACCCCAATCAAAGATACCCCCTGTGAGTGTTATAACAGAAATTTTTCTTTTGTAGATAGACATGTATTTTATGTAACCATGTTCACCATTTAAAGAAAGTAATGTTATTTTATCTGATATTAAAGGAAGTTCATTCAATAAAACAATTCCCAGTCAATGAATCATCGTACACTATTGAAAAAGAAAGGGATATTTATTTTAATTAATAGGTATATAGTGTTATTGTTACGAATTCAAATAATGCAAGTTAATAAGGTATCCGCCGTGTTGGCTGGTTAGAATGCATCTCGTTTCGTGTGTTGATTAACGGTTCGGAAAACTCTACATACAACTCTACTTGGAGGTCCCTGTAGATAGTCATGTGTTTGTTTTAACTGTTCTCCCCTTTTCATAATTCGCTGCCTCCTCATAATTGCTTCAAAGATAAGTGGATACTTGTAGGAATTGACTTACCCATTACCTCATTTGCGGGGATCTTGGAGTGGCATTACATATTACTATATTTAAAATGACTTTTATCAATGGATCTAAAATTTCCCTGAAACCATACTTCGGCCAAGTGAGGACAAGTACCACTTTGTAGAGGCTGAGTGAGCCACAGGAGGTTCTGAAGATTGTTTATTTAACGTCACGGGAGCTCTAAATTTTTCCTATCCAGATTTAATTATGATAGGGATTTTAAACGAGTAGCTGACATCTCACAGGACAATCCCCGTTTAACGTCCCTTTCGAAGGACGGCATAACCAAGTATTTTTGACTCTCTTTAAAAAAATCGTCGGGCCACCTGTCGGGCTATCCAGTTGGGCTTAGTAGGTTGTTATGCTAACCACTAGACCCCAGGTTAAATAACACTGAACAACAATGAATTTGTTTCGGGTTTAAAAATACCCAGTTATTATGTATTTTCACCCCCTGAGTTCAAAAATCACCTCGAAAATGACCAATTAGCTCTTGTTTTCAAGATACAGTAACATGTCATTTTTTAATGCTCAGCTTTCACTTTGTCGAGAAATTTAGTTTTTGGATGCTGGTACGCCTGTTAACTGACAAAACCAACAGTTGTACAGCTATTTTGAGGTTATATACGTGATTTCAGTTCTTCAGATAGTGCTTGATGTGGTTTCTGTTGCTTTCTTATTCGAATTTAATGTTTTGGAGTGATATTTAAGTGTACTAAACCAAAATGCCACGAAGTTGTGTGAATTCAGTGAATAAATTTTGTTACATTTGTGGTGAAGTAACATTTTCGTCACAGAAACGCAATCTTACTCTTGCTGCTAAGACTGCTTATAAGCATTATTTTGGAGTTACGGTAGGTGACCAAGATAAGTCGTGGGCTCCACATATATGTTGTAACTCTTGTTCAGATACTTTAAGAGAATGGCTGAAAAATAAAAAACGATCTATGCCTTTTGCTGTGCCCATGGTTTGGCGGGAGCCTACAAACCATATAAATGACTGCTATTTCTGCTTGACTCCACCAATAAAGTAGGGATTGTCAACAAAGAAAAAAAGAACAGTTCAATACCCAAATATTCCTTTGGCTACTCGACCAATTCTACATTCAGATGGTTTACCAATACCTACCCCACTCCACAGTTATGAACTTGAAGTGGAAAGTGAAGATAGTGCAGAAGAACTCAGCCAGCCTAGCACATCTCACGACTCTGATTTTAAGGAAACAAATGATAAACCGCACAGACTGAGTCAAGCGGAATTGAGTGATCTCATTCGAGACCTTGATTTGTCAAAGGATAAGGCAGAACATCTAGGCTCAAGACTACAGCAGTGGAATCTTCTCCAGCATGATGTCAGGGTATCACAGTATAGACAAGGGCCGTTGGAATGAATCAATGCTTGCAGATTACTGTTGGTGCGTGTGTAGGGATGCTCCAGAACTCACCTACAAAAGACTGGCCAAAATAAAAATGAAATCCACATGATGGTAATAATATCCAACCTGCCAAGTATTCTGCCATTAATTTTCAACTCCAAATTAATTTATAATGTTGATAAACTTATGGTTTAAAATTTACTGATTTGCCTCAATTTGTTAACGTTATATATTTTGACCCATGGTGTATCACAGAAACTAGAGCTAATAAAATTTTTTCATTGTCATTTTCGTTTTTTTCAACCCAAAAATTAGTAGGATTTGACTCATGAAGTGAAGGAAACATTACAAAAATATTTTTTTGTTGGACAGTGTAATTTGTCTACCACTTGAATTCGAGTTTTAGCAGATAGCAAGTACGAGTTTTAGTAGTTAAAGGACCCGGGTTCAAGTACAGCTGTGGCTAATCTGTTAGCATCCCCAGATGGGCTAACCTTGCCTCTATTAATTCGGACCGTAGCATGATTTCAGATTAATCAACTCACTGCACTTCCTTTGTCGTAGCTACAGTACAGTCTCTACCATATACTGAACCTAAGATACTCCCTCATGGGTTGTAGTGTTAGAGATTAAAAAATGAATAAGTTAATTTGTTACAAAAACTTTGTTGATTTCTTCTGGTTTAGACAATGTTGATAAATTTTTCGCCAACGTTTCACCCAGCCATGCTGCTGACTTCTTCAGGAATGAGACTCATTTCAGCCCTGAAGAAGTCAGCAGCATGGCTGGCGAAACGTTTGTGAAAAATTTATCAACACTATCTAAACCAGAAGAAATCAACAAAGTCTTTTGTAATAAGCGGCCGTAGAAACCTAAAAGAGTATTTAAGTTCATTTGTATTCTAAAAGATAAAAAGGGTCATTAAAAGCCATAGAAAGCGTGAAAATTTACTTTAATCTACCTCAAAGATTAATCAGAAAAGCAGCTTAATGAATCGGCTTTTTATAAAGCCCCCTATTGATGTACTTACAGGACTTGAAACTTTTCAATTCTAAAGCCTGATGGATGTCGAAGGAGATGGTGTAAGGAGGATAAGGGAAGCGGAAGGACACGGCTGGCCTAGTTACAGAAGAATTCCTTTTCAGGCCAATAGATTTTCTTTAATGCTCACCTATTTGGGTTAAGCTCCAGGCTCCACAATCTGGACAAGGGGCCGTGTAAATCTGGTTGGGTCTTAACCAGACACTTACTTTTAAATAAATTGTCAATTATTATTCTCTCACACCTTTGTCATTGATCCTAACTTTATCCGAAAGTATTATCTATTTAACTAATAATTTATAATACTTCACTGAAACCATTCTGTTACGTAGCTAACTCTCCTAGTCTAATAATTTTCGAACAATTTATAATGATCCCTATCACGTTACATCATTTTTTTTCTCTTTATATTTTTGCTCGCACCTGTCAAATACAAATAATTGATTATCTGGCAGTAAAATAATACAGAATTATATGAAAGGCATGAAGAGCGATAAACAGCGGTACCTCTCCATTGGATTGATTTAATTTCTTATGATTAACAGTTCCCTCAGCCAAGTTCTTTTTAGTCTCCTCCTAGTTTTCTCAGGCATGAGAGTCGTGGCCATTTGTTCTATAAATGGGTTTGGGTATCTGAACGTTACATCATGATAACAAAATCTCATATCCTCGATACAAATGCAAAGTATTGAAAGTAAAAAAGTCACATTTTTCGTATTCGATCTAATCGATTTCTTAAGGATGATGATAAAGGAGCAAAGACTTAAATCTGAATTCACTTTGAAGTGAGGAAGAATAACCTAGTCAAAAGGTAAAATATGCAACCATCTTTACGATTTTCTTTGTTTTTTAGAGTTTCCCCAAAGTTGAGGTTTTCTTCAAACAAATTTTAGAGTAAAAATTTGTTCTAGGTTTTCCTGTCAAATGCGTCCTCTTCATTAAGGCCATATCTTGCCATGTCTTCCTAGGCTTGGTTGATTCATGAAGTGCATCGTCGTCCTCTTCTTCTTCTTCCTTTAGGGCACCAGTGCATTGTCATTTTGGGTATTCTATGTAGATATCCTCAGTAGATGTCCAAACCACTCTAATCACTTTGTTGTAATTTTTTCGAGAATGTTATTGTTAGTACCCATTATCTCTCTGACTACTGAATTGGGTATGCTATTACGCCTAGAAGTCTCTGCTGTAATATAATGTAAAACCAACTAAGTGTTTTTTATTTATTTAATAACAATTATATATTAGATATTTTTCTTACAATTTTTCATCTTTTGTTTTTCCTTTACTGGATATGTATAGAGTGAATATGTCCTCCAACTGCAATGTTTACAGCCCTTTTGAGTGTCAAATTTATTATTGTATTTATTATTTTCACGTTTAATATAATAAAAAAAATAACGTTACATGATGAATTAGGACATGTTAAATAATAATTTACTATTTAACAATCAAAATTAATTAGATCAAATCACGCTCAATTTATACATTTAGATCAGGACTATTACCTACTGTACACAAGACTATTAGCATACTCGTATATGGGGACTGGTTGATATCCTATATTGTATGGACTTAATTACCTCCTGTATAGAACAGCTACCTAGGGTTAAAAAAAAACTTTTATCTATTGTTATTTACGGCTTTTCATCCTCGAATAGATTTTTTTTTTGCATATACTAGGGTGTATAAAAATAAATGACTGGTTTATCAAATTCCAGAGTACAAAAGTCTGTAAATATTTTAATGGTGTTTGTTATTTATCAACACTTAATAATCCCTTTAGAGCATTCTCTAAGCTTGTTTACTAACACTGGACTTTTTTTTTAAAAAAACCTCAGTTTAGTTATTTATTTCAAAGAAGAGTCGTGAGTCAGAAACCGTGTCCTACGAAATTCTCGTAGTTTTAAGACGTTATTGGAAAAAAAAATCACAGCCGTTAAAGCAGCTCGTGAAATTATTAAATATGAAGGGGAAGGTGTCCTTGACCAGCGCAATGCGCGGCGTTGGTCTGAAAAATTTAGCAGTGGAGATACGACGTTGAAAAGGAAGAAGGGCTTCGGGTGACCATTAATGGATATTGATGAGGTTCTCAAGGAAGCTGTTGAGTCCAATCCGTCCACAAGTACTGGCGAACTTGCCAGGGAGTGAGGTTTGTCGAAATATACTGTACTTGATATCAAATAAATAATAATACAAATATTTGGTTAAAAATCGGTCATTTTTTTTTTATAAACCCTATTATATAAAAGAACGATAATGATTCCTTTGAGTTATTTATCTCCAACAATAATATTCCGACCTAGATCCTGCGAGACCATCTTCTCTTACAATCTTCTCAAACCGCAGAGAAGCACGTTTTTCGGGGACCCTCCTTATCTTCTGTCACTGATATTAACAGAGCCATAATAAAGTCTTGGCATTATTCTTTTATAACTGAAATAGTTTTATGTTTTTTTATCGTTTTATTCCCGAGCATTATTTACTAAGCCACAACTATAGGGTAACATCTTTTTTTTAAAAAACCTTTTAATATAGAAAACGTACGTCAATTAACATATATGAAAAATTATAAAAATACACTTAATTGAAATATGCTCCATATATGCTGTTCCATCCATTGATACCCTCTCGTCTCCGATGCTTGAATCGAAGCGGGAAAATGGAGCTACGGTAACTAAAATTAAAGCCGATGAGATTAATTGACTGTTTCAAAATAATTGGTTTGTTATCTATGGCAGAAGAATCGGCTCACTAATTAGGATAGAACCGTTTAGCTGGAAATCATTTTGGGCAATGCTCATTCGGTCGTAAGGACTTTAAACTACTAGTGCATGCTTGCTAATTGCGCTCCGATAATTGGGATCTATTTTCGGGAATACCTCATTGAAACTGACTGATTTGATGAACATTATTTCCAATCGATATTGCGACATAATAACAAATATACGTGTGGGATCGCAACACATTTCTTTAATCGTTGGAAAACTAGACCCAAATATATCCCATGAATAACAACAGTACACCCCACTCTATCGACTCTTTTCAAATTACTATTTTTAACATAGAGCAGTAAAACGATCAATATCCGTAGATAAGATGCGTTGCAGATCAACGCTGATCTTAGACCCATCGAACTTCTGTCAATCAAACCAACCATAAATCTCAGTACTTACCTATAACAGGTTCATTTTCCGAACAATAGACCATCCTTAGCATATGAATTAACCCATCAGATCTAATAAGAATGAATTGCCTCCATAAATAGTATAAGCATAAATTAGTAACATAGATCGACATTTTCACCACAAGCCCTGCTTCAGTAAAGATGGTGGATTGGGAAAATGGTGGAAGATATGTTCATTAAAAAGAATCGGTGCTATATCGTAGACTAGAATATTGTTTATTTAATAAAAAAAAACATAGGAATATGTATGTGGCGTTCTGTATCAAAAGCGGATTACTCAAAAATATCAGTAATTGACTTTTTCAATTTCCCTAGTTTAGTCAATAAATTTTGTCTAACACGACACTTTTTCAACTTCTTTCTCGTTGTTTTAGTCCGGTTCTGAACATAAAATGTCGGAAGCATTACATTGCTTAACTAAACTGGTGAAAATGTGAAAAAGTTATTTTTTGGAATTTACAATTTAAATTCAAGACTGAAAATACAAGAAACTGCTCGACGTTTTCGCCTACTTCAACATTTACTGGACAAACGTTCTAAGCTTCCAATTAATTACAGAAGACTCGTTTACATGACAGTTATCAGACCTATTTGGAGTTACGGAGTTGAGCTTTGGGGCTCTACTAAACCATCCAATTTATCTCGTATCCAATTCTTGCAATCCAAAAGCCTTCGTAATATCCTCAATGCTCCTAATTATGGCACAAACAAACTCATCCATCATGATTATAATATCGCATATGTTACTGATTTGGCCCAATCTAGATACCTATCCTTCCATGAAAAGCTCCATACACACTTGAATCCGCTAGCCTCTCAACTTACTTCCCATAATATTCCTGATAACCCTCCGAGGCGTCTGAAAAGAAGATGGCCTCGAGACCTTCTACTATAGAAATTTATTGGAGTGCTATCAATGTGTAGTTTCTACACAAGTGTTTTTTTTTTTCATGTCCTTTGTTCATACAGCAGATTTACTTGATGTAATATAATTACAGTTGTAAATATCAATAAATTATTCTAAAAAAAAATAATTTGATCCTGAACGCCTCATTTAAAATATGATAGGTTTAAAATCATAAGACTAAAAATCAGAACATCTATTTTATCTTATTCTTAGCACATTGTTCATCTCCAATTAGTTTGATACTCATACCATACCACCTAGATCTCCAAGGTACCGTTTTAGAATAGTTTTACGACTTTTTAAAATAAATTAAAAACTATACTTACTCTCCTGTAATTGAGTATTATGTTATAATTTAGACTATCATCTGATAGAGTCCAAAATTTTAAATACTTATATTCTTAGAGCTGCTATAGAATTTTAACTGTATTTTATATATTCTAATCATTTATATATTTTCTCTTTTCAGGATCAGAATTTTGCAGTAAACAGAGAGACAGCTCAGTAGGTAAGTTACCAGTGTTTCTACTTCATGAAAGAATGTACTAAGCCTCCATGCATCGAGTTCTATTGCACAAATGAAATTTTTTATTATTGTTTACATATTTTATAGAAAATATAGGGAATAGAATAAAAATTAAAATAAATGATTTTTAGAAGCAATATTAACATTTCTATATTATACATTTGTTTAACTTCGGAGTATACTTAACTACCTTATTTTTAGTTAAAACAATTCCAGCATTTTTGGGGTCCCCTATTGTCCCTCCATATAGGTTTTCCATTCCATCAACATCGACTTCTTCTAAAAAATTAATATAATTTTACAGTTGCTCCCAAAAAACTGAAAAGTACAAAAGTACAGTCATCTTTAAATTTTCTGTCATTTGTTCTCATTTTCCATTATTCAAAAAATATTCATGATGAATTGTCCTCATACCAACTCTGAAACCTCAATGCGCGAGTGTCAAGGAAAGCAGTGATGATGACAAAGTTGTGAAGTTCTGACTTCACAGGCCCAGTAAGCCTGTCACAAAGTAATAAACGACTTTAAACAAAAAGGCTGTGCTTCTGCCGCACTCATTTGTAATCTCCATCAACGAAGCCATAGAAAATACTCGATGATTATTTCTGCATTTCTGAGCAATGATTCCAAAATAATAAACCATTCTATCTTTTTTTTGTGTTACCCTAGAAAATATCACTGATAAATATTTACAAGATCATGAAAAAAGTCAATCCAATAAACAAACAAACAGAACCTGGAAGCGATTTTTGTTCAGTTTCATAATCCTACAACACTTGTAACATTTGTAATTTTTATTATAATAATTATCTAATACATGAATAATGACATCTACATCCTGCTTTTTTATTAAATATTCAAGATAAAAAATCACCTGCAAATCGTATTAATATCTTCCTGTTTTTTCTTATCAGTGCGTTAGCTTGTATCTCTTTTCGAAAAATACTCCTACGTCGTTTGATAAGGAAAGGGGGTGTGGTATTTGAGTACAGCCGGCCCTTCGTTGCTGTCCTAAAAATCTCGGATTGTGGCATAAATTATTGAATTATGGGCCCTGTGGAAACTGCATACGTTCCACCATTTGTAAAGTGGAATCCATTTAAAACGGTTGGGTGTGATCTTGGCTGAATGATCTCCCGACATAACCGTTGGCTTATAAACAGTTCAGTCTCCACCATGTACTGAACCTAGAACCTTCCTGGGTTGCAATATTTTTTTTTAATTTATAACAAAATAAAAAGGTTAAAATACATTATATTTAATTATTTAAGTTTTTAATTAGGTAACTGCACCTAACATGAAACTTTGAAATTAAACTATGTACATGTTCTTTAAAAAATCTCTTACATTAATAATACATTTTATGGCACTTATTATTAACATTCATATGTAATTACGAATCTATGCAGCAAGATTTTGATGTTCTTTTATATATTTTAATAATAAAATTAATTTAAGAAATATATATAATAAAAATGATTCCAGGTTTTACAATATAGTAATGTGATGACCCATATACAATGTATTTCCCATATATAATTTTTAGTATTTTATATTTTATTTTTAAATTTATTATTATTTTAATTTATAATTTTTAATTGTTTTGTAGATGTATCATTTTTCTGATAACCCATAATTCTTATAAGGTGGGGTTTTTTAATGTTTGTTTCAAAACTAGTCTAGATCCTTCAAAAATCAATACCAAAAGATTCCATTTCCTATCAAAAGTGGTCATATTTATAACAATAAACGAAAACTGTTGATGTATGAAAACTCAAAAATATGTATATATATTATTTAATCATATTGATTAAAGTGATTTGTTTTTAAAAATCTATATTTTATTTATTTCTTTATCGACCATAAAGAAAACAAACATCGATATTTTCTTATCAAAGTCAGGTATATCCAACATATTTTTTATAATAAATGAGATTTTTAAAAAAAGATCATAAAAAATTGTTAGTAATTATTATTTGAAGTGAAATGTTTGGAAAATAACGAAAAAATACAAAAACAATTTGTTAAATAGATTATTTTTTAAAATTGAATCTTTTTTGAAAACTCGTGAAAATATTTGAAAATGGATGTAACCGGTTTTGATACCAAACCCCTCATATCTAAAATTTCCACCATGGATTTTTTTTTTCAATAATGTCATATCATGAGTTGTATCATATTTAAATTTGACATTTTATGGGAATGATGACATATGTTAAAATAAAAATGTTTCAAGCTTTAAAAATTGTCTAATGGTTAATAAAAGAATTTCGATACAATCGTTGCAGTAGGACTGCTTTGCGTTACCAATTACCTAAGTTTCTATTTTTTTAAACTCACATATCAAATATCTCAATTGAAAAATCAGATTTTTTGAGTTCTGGCATTGTTCTTTTGAATGGATATACCTGGCATCCGACATATTTTTTATAATAAATGAGATTTTAAAAAAAAGATCATAAACAATTTTCAGTAACCATTACTTGTGAAATGTTTGGAAAATAATGAAAAAATACAAAAACAATTTGTTAAATAGATTATTTTTTAAAATTGAATCTTTTTTGATCAGTCCTGAAAAAAAATTGAAAATAGATGTAACCGGTTTTGAGATTATTAAATTTACTCTTAGAAATCTCTGTAATTTCTCTACAATTTATCAAAGTATGTAATGTACCTTAACATTTGAATATTAACAACTGATTCCTGTATATCTAGGATACAACTTTATAGATCTCTACCTAGGGATGTTTAGATATCTACATATACAACTATGTAGATATGTAATGAACATATCTAATATTCTAGGCCATGAAAGTTATAATTATTTAGAATCTAGTTTGTTGTACAAACAAGAAGATACCAGTAATTCATATTCTGCCGCCGGTTGTGGAATTGGTTTGTCAAAACTTGGCAATGATGGATGGTAGGGCGAACGTGGCTTTCACTTCAAAACAATTGAAAAATGCAAATCGTATTTATTCTCCTTTCCGATGTTGGACTGAATTGAAAAATTGAAGTGTTCCTGTTTTCACTATCATAAATACAATCAGCACTGAAAACATATTTTACACAACAACGGCATAAAGCGAATTTAGATATTTCTATACTTTAGTATTTTTTTAAACCAATGTTGTATGGAGTTGAAATGTTTAATCATTATTATTATTTTGTTGACTATTATTAGTTGACCTTCAGGGCTATTATAGTAGGATCACACTTGACACTAGACGGTCTAGTCCCAAGTGAGATCCTACTATAATAGCTCTAACGAAGACCTGCAATGTGGGTCAAAATGTCGGCTTTCAAATAAACATTTATCCCTACATAAGATAATTTTTTTACCTATACCCGGACCTTTTTCTTCCTCTTATTATTATTTTTTTGCAATATCACTCATTCAAAAGAACAATGCCAGAACTCAAAAAATCTGATTTTTCAATTGAGATATTTGATATGTGAGTTTAAAAAAATAGAAACTTAGGTAATTGGTAGCGCAAAGCAGTCCTACTGCAACGATTGTATCGAAATTCTTTTATTAACCATTAGACAATTTTTAAAGCTTGAAACATTTTTATTTTAACATATGTCATCATTCCCATAAAATGTCAAATTTAAATATGATACACCTCATGATATGACATTATTGAAAAAAAAAATCCATGGTGGAAATTTTAGATATGAGGGGTTTGGTATCAAATCGGTTACATCCATTTTCAAATATTTTCACGAGTTTTCAAAAAAGATTCAATTTTAAAAAATAATCTATTTAACAAATTGTTTTTGTATTTTTTCGTTATTTTCCAAACATTTCACTTCAAATAATAATTACTAACAATTTTTTATGATCTTTTTTTTAAAATCTCATTTATTATAAAAAATATGTTGGATATACCTGACTTTGGTCAGAAAATATCGATGTTTGTTTTCTTTATGGTCGATAAAGAAATAAATAAAATATAGATTTTTAAAAACAAGTCACTTTAATCAATATGATTAAATAATATATATACATATTTTTGTGTTTTCATACATCAACAGTTTTCGTTTATTGTTATAAATATGACCACTTTTGATAGGAAATGGAATCTTTTGGTATTGATTTTTGAAGGATCTAGACTAGTTTTGAAACAAACACATGACAAACATTAAAAAACCCCACCTTATAAGAATTATGGGTTATAAGAAAAACGATACATCTACGTAACAAATAAAAATTGTAAGTAAAATAATAATCAATTTAAAAATAAAATATAAAATACTAAAAATTGTATATTGGAAATATATTGTATATGGGTCATCACATTACTATATTGCAAAACCTTAACTCATTTTTGTTGTATATTTTTTTAAATTAATTGTTATTAAAATATATAAAAGAACATCAAAATCTTGCTGTATAGATTCGTAATTACATATGAATGTTAAGAATAAGTGTCATAAAATGTATTATTAATGTAAAAGATTTTTTAAAGAACATGTATATAGTTTAATTACATAGTTTCATGTTAGGTTCAGTTACCTAATTAAAAACCTAAACAATTAAATACACTGTATTTTAACCTTTTTATTTAATTAATGTAATCCCTTTTGACAGGAAATAGAATCTTTTGGTATTGATTTTTGAAGGATCTACAAGACAGTTTTGAAACAAACACAGCCAATACATTAATTTCTAGCATTAATAAATCAAACGCCTCATATATCGATTATGAATAAAAAATCTTCAACTAATACAATTGCTACTGATGGATTAACTCAAAAATACCGTCGTTCTTTTGAAGAAGCAATATATGTATTAACGTCCAAAGATAATTTAATTTAACAAAAAATTTTAAACTATTCACACAAACATATGTAGGTATATATAAGGTTTACAATGGGTTTAGAGCCTTGAATTATCTATGGGACTAATATTAAAGCATAGACTCGCTCGGAATGTCCCATTATTTAAAATGACAGGACCCTTAGTATGTTTTTATGATCACTTTTCTTTCTCTTCCGTCCCCGTTTATCATGAAAATGGTAACATGTCAAGAAAATTTTCTATGGTATTCTTCAAGAATGGCAGAGCAAATACAATATGTTTTTATGTTTTGCTGTCATTTTTAGCTTTCCGTTTCCTTTAAGCCCATTTCGATGTCAAGAATTAAGACTCATTCACACACTCATTATATATATATATATATATATATATATATATATATATATATATATATATATATATATATATATATATATACATAAGGAGGCCCAGGTCCGTGTAGGACCCGTAGCGCCCATGAGTAAGTAAGTATACATAAATAATGTTGATTGATTGAAATACTCATTTTATTGTGTGTCGAAAAAAAACTAAACTGAGTTTCTCTCCGTAAAAAAAACACACACCTTATACAAAGCTGTCTTCTTTTAACTAAATAACAACACACAAACAAAATAACCTCTCCGGTTCTTTTTCACAGCTTTTACAGCAGTATCTGTCGCATTCAAATGAAAGACGTTTAGTGTACGTCTTTTAAACCTTCCTTCCTCGGAGTGATTAACTCTAATGTTTTTAATCTCGGTATCCTTTCTAAATCTTCATGCTTCGTGATTTAACTCCGGAACTGGAACAAGTTTTGTGATATGGAAAAGATTTGACTCTGATTTCTTATATTCCGAATTCTTCTTTGAATCAGATACGTCTTCTAAAATTTTTAAGGGTCCAATTTTTAACTCATATAATTTATTCCTATTTATCCGATTTCCTTTTTCTACATACACCAAGTCTCCTAAGTTCAGTTTGCACTTGGTTCTATTTTTATCAAAACGTTGCTTATTATAATTGTGAGACTTTATGGTATATTTTAAAGCGAGTTTTCTATTTTGCATTAATCCATGACATGATTGTACTAGTTTTAACTTGGCTAGTAAAATAGCAACATTTGATCCTTCTAATAGATATTAAGAAGAGAATCCTGATACCGAATGCTCTGTTTCATTGTATCTTTTTGTGCATTCATATGCTATTGTATATTCGTCCAAGCCGTTTTCCTTTTCTTTCATTGATTTTACATCTAATTTTATTAATTAACGTTTGGTTTAGCCTTTCATTTAGACCATATGAGAACGAAGCATTTATTGCAGTGAAGATGATTGGTATGTTTTCTTTATCCAAAATTTTTTTGAAATCTCTTGAATATATCCCCGGATATTGATCTGATAAAATCATGCCAATTTTATTGTCTATGGGATTAGCGTCTTAAGCCCGTCGGCGGGAGAAGTTAAGATTGGATTAGAACCTTCCTGAACATACTAGAACCTCCTCTCCTTTGTCGGAAGAGATTAAGAAGGTTCTCGACAATCCCAGAATAGTCTCCCCCTATTTCCGTGTTCTGGAATGTTCAGCCTTGCCTATTTAAATACCCCATCGTCTCGAGTGGGTCAGTCAGAGAGATGACCAGGCGCTGTGATGAACTTGTAATAAGTGAGTATCAGCGTAATAAAACGTGTCTGTGTATTAATGTGTGTCAGTTTGTTATATTTGGAGAATCATACGGTCGGTGAACTTTAATTAGTGAACTGTAAGTGTTAATTAGTAATAGTTAATAAGTTAAGTAGTAGTTGTAATTTTATGATATTTGTACAAGCTTATGTAAATAGTTAAGCTATTTAGTATTTGTAATATCTTATATAATTGTAATAATTAACTAGGAGTTAGGCCTAGATAATAAATATTTAAAATATTGTTATTGTAAATTTATATCAGTTTAATAATTTAATTGATAATACTTATTAGTGTCTTAAATTGAATTCAGATATGTTAATTAATATTTAACAGTATTATTGCATACAATCACCTCAGCATACTGTATAACATTTTTGATAAATTAATATATTTAACCTATTTTTTTTCCGTTTGAAAGTAGAACAACCACACGGCCTGAAACACAAAGTGATTGCTCCACTCTGAGTAAATTAACTCATTTTATCCAAGCACATTGTGTTTCATATGTTTTATTTTACACGTTTTTGTGTCGGTCTGTTATATTTTCGTTTTAAAAAATATATATATTTTTATTTATCCAAACAGTTGTTTATAGCAATTTCTTCCTTATGCACTAACTTTTCTAATATAATTTCTATTATCTAAATTATTTGCTTTGATGCCCACCTTTTGATTTATAATAAACGCCTAAAACACTCATTAAAGTGTAGTACAGTCTCAAATTACATATAAGTTTTATCATATTAGAATAAATAATCGGTTGGAAAATATATGCCGGGAAATAATGAATTAGATGAATTAGTAGTCTTTTATAAATATAAATTTACAAATAACAGCTTAAATAAACTATCAAGATAAATGGATGAGTCTAAGCAAGAAGTCTTAAATCTTATGTTACAATACGTTACACATGTCATTTTATTTGATTAATCGCCCAATTGATTATTAATTTTTATTTTTACATTTAGGCGCTAATTATCGAATATTCACTCCGAAATACGAAATAACACGTACCCGATGCTCTTACAATTTACAATAGATTGACGCAGCATCTAGCATATGCCGACGATGTGCTTATATCGGCAAGAACAATGTCAGCTTTATCGTGGGCTATGCAAGATTTTGAGGGGGCAGAAAGGAGACTTGGCCTCGTTGTAAACAATGCCAAAACAAAATATATGATAACGACTAGAAGCGAGACATATAGGCATAGACCAGTAAAGATCGGTGACGGAATTCCCTGGATGTGAATCCTTCAGATGTTGTTAAGAAACAGTGACATGACAATGGAAGTCAAGGCTAGAATTACAGCGGGCAACAAGTATTTTTATGCTCTACGGGAGGTCTTGAAATTTAGGAATTTATCCCGGAAGAGAAAAATCATAATCTACAAGACAGGCATACGCCCCGTTTTGACATATGCAGCGAGACATGGGTCCTAACAAAAACAGCCAAAGATTCCCTCAGAATTTGGGAAAGAAGAATATTAAGAACAATATATGGCCCTATTAAGGAAGGTGAGCAATTCAGAATGAGAAGCAATGCAGAACTGATGGAATTGCTAGCGGAGCCTAACTTAGTCACGGTCATTAGAAAGAGAAGGCTTGGCTGGTTGGGTCACGTTGAACGCATGGATACGAAGAGACTTCCTCGAAAAATGAAGTATGATAATCCGGGAGGAAGGAGAAAACGCGGGAGACCCCGATTGAGATGGATGGAAGATGTGGGAGAGGATCTGCGCTGGACGGGAGTGGGGTGATGGAGGATTTTAGCTTCGGATAGAGCGGAGTGGAGCAAGTTGCTGGAGGAGGCCCAGGTCCTGCAAGGGCTGTAGCGCCAGACTGTGAGTGAGTGAGCGATGCTCTTGTAGATAGAATTAAACCATTATAAAAGACCTACGGAAACTATCTAAGAACGTTCCATCAGATATCCGCCGAGTTTGTCACCACAATGAGGATCAGGCAGGGAGAGTCCTCTATTTATTTATTCATACATTGTATTACCCTCATGGATGATGCAGTCAAAGAATGCAACCTAGGAGACCCTACCTGGATATTTGAAGTTACAGCCTGTAAACTTGCATTTGCTCTTTTGCAATTGCTGACGACATTAGACTGTGGTGACTACATTATACTAACGGCTGAAAGGGAAGGAAATTTACAGGCAAATTTAGATATCTGGACAAAATTACAAAATGGTAGTTCCAAGGCTAGTATCCTGCAATCCAGAACGAAGAATTTGAGTATTTACATTACATAGGAGACGATAAAAAAGGGCCACAACTTCCAGTATTTGGGTTTAACGATGAATGAGAATGGAAGATTAAATCAAGGAATTAAAGCAAGAATGGTCACTTCGGGAGGGATCAATAATAAGTGTTTATGGAAGAGAGAACTGACAAAAGAAACACGTTTAACGTTCGATATACGTCCCGATCCTCACTTATGGAAGTTAATCCTGAGCCCTAAAACACTCTGATCTACTCCAAACCATGGGAACGGAGTATCTAAGGAAAATAGAAGGGAAGGCCGCACTCAAAAGCAGTTAATTGAGGAAGGGAAGCTTTGAAAGATCGGTCATGTAATGAGGATGGATGACTGCCGGCCAGAGAAGAAAGTTGTGTAGGCTGAACCAATAGGGAAAAACAATTGAAGGCCGATAGTGACTTGGAAGGATAACTTCCAAAATATCCTAAAAGAAAAAGGAAATTGATGTCCGGAAGACAGGAAAGGAACTCATGACTTAGACTGGTTGCACTTCTTGTGCAAAAATCTCTAACACTGTAGGTTTGAAGAAGTTATAGAATAAGAAGAAGAATTATTTAGGAACAGCTTTGGTTTCCTTTCCTAAATAACGCCTAGTCTATTCCCCTCGAGCCAGAAATATTGATCCTAAAACGAAGGAAATATGTAAATTGCCCAATCCCCTAACTACATTGCGGAAAATTACTTTATAAACATTGCGGCCGTGTTTCGGAAAGATTCCCGATAAATGCTGAAAAATATTAGTCCCCCCGTAAAAGGTTTTCTCTCTCACTGATATGATTGATATCGCGGTTAATACCCCGCTCGTGGGGTTCGCAGCTTTCCCTAAGGCCGGGGAAATCGAATGTCAATTTTCCGAGGTAAGAGGAGGCAACGTTCTGAATACTCATAAACTGGAATGCGAGAAACCTCTCCTTTATCAGTGCTTCTTTCCTCTTCACAGACCAGCGGGTATCTCCCCTCTAGCTTCCATACATATCTTCATCTTTAAAAATTAAATGCAAAAATATAAATAATAATGTTTTGTTTTCACAATGTTTCTATTTTTTATTTTACTATTTTCCGATCTGTCCTGATGACTAAAAAGTCGAAATATTGGCAAGATTTTTAAAAATTTCTATTATAGAGACTTATAGCCTCATGTCTGAATTTTGGAGTTCTTTTTCCCAGGACTAGCTTTTGTTCATATGGCAAGAACACTGTAAATCCGCCTCTGTCCTGACATAACAATGCACCTTTAAGTTTATTATCAAGCAATCGAAAACAATAGGGTGTTTTAAAAAATGGCCGTTTACCAACTAAATATATGTATTATTTTTTCTTTGATATAAAATACAATTAATACTCAAAGTATAGTTCATTGTTATCTACCACCGTTATTAGCCATGTGCTAGCCAATTGCTCGATTCCACTCTTATGCTATTCCTTGGGATGGCTATCAAAGAACTCTTGGACCGATATTTCAACCTCCGCACAATTATCATATTTTTCCCTTGAAGAACAACAATTAGTAATTCGATGGTACTAGATCTGGACTATATGGTGGATGATGCAGGAGTTCGAACCCATGAAGTTCTTCAAACTTTTCTTTGGTTCGAGAAGTGTAATGGCGAGGACCAATGTTGGGTCAGTCTACTGCACTTTTTCACCTCAATGGAGCATAGATGGCGACTAACAGTATCTTTCGACACATCATAGCTCCTGGCAAGATCGCGAGTACTTTTGGATGGATCACTCAACAGCTTTCTGCAGAACCTCATCTATATCCATTAATAATCGCCCGGAGGAGCCCTTTACCTTTCCAAAGTCGTATCTTCACTACTAAATTTTTCAAACCAACACTGCGACTGTGCGGCCAAGAACACCTTCTCCCTCATATTTAATAAATTCATGAGTTGCTCCAGCGGCTATGAAATTTCTTTTCCGGTATTGCCTTAAAACTACGAGAATTTCGTAGGACAACTGTCATGCTTATTCTTTGAAAGAAATAACTATAATGTGTTGTGTTTTTTTAAGTCGAATGGAATTGAAAAAGCTTAGAGAATGCCCTAAAGAGTTTATAAAATATTAGTAAGTATTAAAGAGGATTAAAATATTAACAGTCCTTTGAAATCTCGCATTAGAATAAACGATCATTTTTTTTACTCTATTAAAATAGAAAATTTATTAACTCTTCTTTCACAGATACTTTTTAAAATTTGTTATAAGTGATAATTTCAATATTCGAATGTTAAAAACCTGGACGAGCGATATCTGGGGTAAATACACTTTATTTATAATTCCAGAAAGTTCAAAGGTAAAAAAAACCTTTAAACAGATGCCAAACGATTTGAGTTTGGCACAAGCTAGGAATGTGTCATCGTTCGGGAGGCCGGTACAGGTGTCCTGTCCTAGCAGTCTTCCTTTATCCGACTCATGAGGCAGCAACATTCAGCCGAAGTGGAACATCTGTTTGCGTCCAACTCTGCTTCCCAAACGAATCTACACAGGCCGGGAAACATAGATGTTCACGAAATAAATACATTTTAAAATAGATTTCGGAATAATATTTATGAGAAGAGAAATCTGGTCGAGGCTAAAATTAGGAATCTGATGGACGATACGTACCAGCGTCTTCGCGTGGTTTGATGGAAAGATTGCGGATAAAATGGTATTCCTGTAACTCCCTTAAAAAATGTTTCATGATATCAAACTCAATTTGAATTAAACACCTTTCAAGACTTTTTTGGCGTTTAATGAACAGGGTAAAGGTAAAAATAAAATTTGAATGCATAAAAATATTACACAACGGAAAATGGCTGCCAGTAGTGGTGCAAATGGCTAATGTTTCATAAAAACGCCACTCCATTTTTTTGGATAGTATTGTCAACAACAAAAACCAACTCGGAACGCTGGAAAATACGCATCCCACCTCCAGCAATGTCAAATCCAATTACTCACCCATATCGCATTGTCAGATTATGGCCGCGTTCACACTTTGGCGATATATCGTTAACCACGCAAAAGACGTAGAATGACTTTCACATTAAATATGGATACTTTTTTTTTTCCTTTTTAATTCAAATGGTGTTAATTAAAACAATTTTTTTATAAATACATTACTCATTCTTATAATTATTGTTTATTTTTTAAACTGGACTTAATTCTTCTTTATTAGGGAAGGGAAATAAAAACCATTTTCCAGTCAATGTTTATTCTCAACTTTCAATCTATTCGAGACGTTTCGACACTACCATATGGTGTCATTTTCAATCTTTTTTTCTCTGCATCTTTTAAAAAATTCCTTTAATTTTTTTTTTACATAGTTAACAAGTTAAAAGCATAGATACCTGGAAAGTCACATTTAAAAAAAAAAATCCTTGGGGGATCATTTGTCCTCGATGTTCAATAAAAAAAAAAATTACTAATCGGAGCACTGTGTGTCTTCTGTACTAGAGCATCTTTACACTTTCAGAGTGAAAAATCATTATGCCATACTGGGTTGTCAAAAATTTTTACTCTTGACAACATGTTAATTTATTTAATATTACTAATCAAGCTAAACTTATTATAACAATTAGAGTCTATATTTAATTGTTTAAGATAGAAAATATTTAATTATACTATACTAATACGTATATAATGAGCTATAATAGATTGTTTAATGAAATAATCATGCGTTTATCTTTATATAAATAAAAAAATAACATCTAAAATATAAGTGCAGTTCATATTAATAAATGTCATATTACACCGGTCATTTGTGTAATCAAAAACACTTTAGTTCTCATTCCCATCCATCAATTTTGTTTCTTTAAAAGAGTTTAGCTAAAGTATAATGAATAAGTTCTGAAAAAGGCTTAGAAAAAAATATCAGTCACGTATTATGAACGTTGGCGTGCCTAGATTAAATATTCGTTTTTATGTATAATAAAGAAGGCTATGATCAAGTATAATTATTAAACAATTGAGACCATTTTGAATCACTGGTAGCCATAACACGTAATGTTTTAGGTTAAAGTGTACCTATAATTTTATATCACTATGGTCACTGAACTTATATTAAATTAAAAATATCTAATTTCTTTTCCCAAGTATAATTTAAATTTTTATTTTGGTTACACAACTTGCGGCTTTTAATTTTATAACATTCTCAAGAATTTACCAATCAGTTCGCTCAATAAATCATTAAGTCTCCGGTCAATGACATAAAATTAATTGTTTAATAAAATAGTTTTGTAACAAGGAAGTTCGTTCGTTCATTTAACGTCACTTTATGCTGCTATGGCTAATCGGACGATGCTACAGTGGGAGCTCATATACACTGCATTTATTAAAGAGGAATGGAATAATTTATTCAACTAAGTTTCTTAATTTATAAATAAGAATTCCTTATAATAAATTCGAAGTTTGTCTTATAAATTTATGAATGAAGTAGCAAGAACCTTTTTTTTCTAAGTTTTTGGACCAACATTATTTTACATACATATGTAGATGCATATGCACTAGCAGTATGTCTATATTATGTTGTTTGTTTGTTCATTTAACGTCACTTTATGCTGCTATGGCTAATCGGACGATGCTACAGTGGGAGCTCTAAATTTTGCCTATCCCGATTTAATTAGGATAGAAATTTTTAACGATTACCTGACATCGTACAGGCTCGGGACCCCCGTTTAACGTCCCTTCCGAAGGACGGCGTAACTAAGGATTTTTTACTCCCGTAAAAAAATCCTAGGGCCACCTGCCGGGCTACGAACCCGCGATCTTGGGTTTAGTAGTTTGTTGTGTCATCAATGCTTCCATGCTGTCACCTATCTAAGAAAAAAAATCTAGATATCAGCAATGTAAACTTCCTTGACCTCGCCTCTTCTTTTACATGTATTCATACTAGCCATAAGATAGAAGGTAGGAAATTACAGAGCTGAGAGGAGATGTAGGCATTACTTCGTTGTAATGAAAAGAGTAGTCTCTAAGTTAGATTGTCTCTAAGTTATAATGTCAATCAATAGTCAATAAGTCGCCTAGTTTGTTGACATTCATAATAATCCACACAAGAATGTCTCTTGCAGATCCATATTATATCTCAATATAGCTTATATATTATAGCTCAATATATTATTTTAGCTATATGTCTTTGTTATAAAACTAATTTAATACAACATTCCTTTAGTATGTTGATCTCAAACTTTTCACGATATCACGCAATCGAATAAAGCAGAACTTTTCAATTATTTCGGAAGGTTTTTAAGGAAAATCTGGTTTGATCTTTTTTTTTTAATTTTGTTAACCAAAACTTCATCCTCTCAATAAACCATTGTTATTTGTAAAAAATATTTTGCTAAAACGAGTGCCTATTTTTCTATTCTAATTTTATTTTCTAGAATAATCTAAAATGTTTGTTGTTCTTATTATTTATTATATCATTCGTTGAATTAATTTCGAAAACAAATTATTATTAATCTTTAATTATTGACGATGTTGAAAAACTTTTATTAAAGAGGCGTAGAATGGCTACTTCCACTTTTGTTTTCTTAAATTTGCAGATACTCGACTCTTCACCCATACATTAAGGCTTCTGATATTTGCCTGAATAAAAAGAAATAAGCATATCTATTAGAGTCACCTGTGGTCTTGTGGTTAGCATAACAACCTACTCATACCAAGATCACGGGTTCGTAGCCCGGCAGGTGCCCCTAGGATTTTTTGAAGGAAGTAAAAAATTCTCAGCTATGTAATCCTACAGAAGGGTCGTAAAATTGGAGTCCCGAGGCTGTGAGCTGTCACGTACGCGTTACGTATTTTTAAAATCCCTATCCTAATTAAACTTGAACAGACAAAATTTAAGACTTGCACTGCAGCATCGTTCGAATAACCTTAGCGGCATAAATTGACGTAAAATGAATTAAAAAGATAAGTATTATATTATTTTTAGAAGTATTGACTATATAAGGCTTATTACCTTGATATTTTTTTTGTAACATTGAACAATTTTACGTTTCATCTTACATATCGTATCTCCGAGACTTGTGTTTTGGACTTTTGCCGATTAAATCCGTTAGAGTTTGCTTGGCCTTAAGTAAAGCCTCCGTTCTGGAGGTCTATGCCAAACACTTTGAAAGAAACATAGACAAGCCGAAAGAGTTTCATTTATCAGCAGGGGAAGAGTAAGCAAGCAGTTGTCCGATAAGCAGCAGTTTGATGAAGAAAAGGGGCTTGGAGATAATTGAAGGTTCCATTCAATGTTTCTCAATAGGCAAAAACAAAAGAAGTAAGATTAGTATGTTTCAAGACACAGAAAATCTAGGTCACTAGCGCCCGATCCATTTAACGCCTAGGATTTGCAAAAAAAAATAAATAAATAATGTAATATAGTAATAATAAATTCTTTATTTATTCTAGGACAAGTCCCTTTAGAATAACGTAACTATACATTATTGTGGGCTTTAGAGCCTTGGAGTACAAAGAAAAAAACAAGCAGAAAAGTCAATCTATAAAACTGATATAAAAAATAAATATAAAAGTAAATAAAAAAAAGCTTCTTATGATAATGAAAAGATGAAGATTTCACATTACTTCTCATTAAAAATAAAAATAAAAATGAATAAACAAAATAAATAATATTCTATCTGTTGAGGCCACAAAGCCAGAATGTTTTAAAATTTTATAATTATGGTTTGAGATTTTTAAATTGTATAAGTTATTTTTGAATCATTCATTCTAATGGGTAAAAAACTTTTTTTTGTCAAAAAATGTTTTTCTTTGTTTAAAAATACGTGTTGACTTATTTAGTCATTTTTGATGTTCTTTTCTTACAAGTATATTTTTATTTTATTTAAATATGTTTACTGATAAATTTGTACATAGTGTATAAATTAATATGTATAAAGTATATCAAGTTTGTTTATATACGAGCTGAGCAGCCGATGCGTAAACAGAATTGCTTATTTATTACGGCAACTCGCACCGCCAGACGGGATTAACACACGGTGCAGAGTTCCTCTCAGTTCTGCCGTTACGTCCACAGTGTCCACAGTGGAATAATATTGGGACCGTGTCCGCATTTCATCACTGAAGCATCTTTCCGCGTAGGAACACTCGATGCGATTCTGGTAGCGATGTGATTTTGTCTGGACTCATAAACTACTGTAAACGGTTTTATCATTATGATCATTATTTTCAAAATACATTTAATTTTTATTAACATTTTTTTGTATAGAATATTTTTATTTGGTTATGTCTTTTTTATTTTATTGCAATTATTATGTTTGTTTTTTTTGTTGCAATTTATGATCATTAGTATTGTTTTTTTTGTCATTAGTATGTGTGTGAGATTTTATTATTTCCATTTTTGGTTTTCTCACAAGACATAATTTATTTTGAATAAGCAATAAAATTTAGTTATTTTTTTATTTTATATAAATCTCATTATTTTATTTCCAAGAAGAGCCCATTCCACTATCCAGCCACTTTAACAAAACATTTATTTGACGGTTCGTGCTCAACCTTTTAATTTGGGAAAGGCAGACGGCCGCCACACTATCGATAATTTTATGTATGCACTTCGGGGAACTGGAGGGATAGAATGTAATCAAATAAGCGGGATTTAAAGGTAGGAAGAGTCTTGTAATATATATATATATATATATATATATATATATATATATATATATATATATATATATATATATATATATATATATAATTATAAGATAATTATAATTATATTGTTTGCTCTCTTTTAGTTGTTACCGATATGCATCATATGTATATAATATGTGGAAGTACTTAAAAAAAACTTCATGTGAAAATATATTCATTATTGTTCCTTACATCGCCATTATTTTCTATTTACCATTTTGGATCATTGCAAAACTATTGTTGCTTGTTTGTTCATTTAACGTCACTTTTTGCTGCTATGGCTAATCGAACGATGCTAAATTGGGAGCTCTAAATTTTGCCTGTCCAGGTTTAATTAGGATAGGGATTTTTAACTAGTTCCTACATCGTACAGGCTCGAGACCCCCATTTAATTTCCCTTCCGAAGGACGGCGTAACAAAGGATTTTTTTACTCCCTTTAAAAAATCCTAGGACCACCTGCCGGGCTACGAACCCGCGACTTAGACCTGCAAAACTATTGTTTTCAATAAATGGAAGATTAAAATGTATACATTATTACAGATATTTCATTACTTATATTTTAAGCTTCATGTATACACATTTTTCATCTTTTTTCAAATTATGAAATCCTTAAAATTTTTAGATATTTCCTGCTTTACTTAGTAATTTCTTCGGTTTTTCTTTCATTTAGTCAATATCATAAAACTGATTGAATAATCAGTGTTTTATGTTAATTTTTAAATTCTTTTCTGACCCGTATTTCTCTTTTTAGCAAATTAACCGTTGTCTATAAATAATTATAGTTAATATATTACATTTATTTAAATTATGATTTGAAAAATTTATTTACAAAATTTGGCACCCAAAAACTGCTTAAATCTGATTTATTTTTTCAAAAAAAAATTTAAATAAAATAGAACACTTTCTTCGGAAACGCGTCCTATACACCTACCGAAGTTATTATATTTAACTATGATTTTTTTTTAATAATTTAGTTTTTGGATAATTTAATTTTATATAATTTAATTTTTGATAAATTTATGCGTAAACAAAATTTTGCGCCCGATACATGCAATAATAGTGCTAAAATCTGATTTATTATTTTTTTAAATTAAATAAAATAGAACATCTTCTTCAGTAGCCCGTCCTTCACACCAAGCAACGTTATTATATTTAACTATGAAATAAGTTTTTCATAATTTAATTTTTATATAATTTAAAATTATAGAAATTAATTTTTGACAAATTTATGCGTAAACAATATTTGTTTCATGATCCATGCATTAATACTGTTTAAATCTTATTTATTATTTTAAAACAAATTATATGATAAAGAGCATTCTCTTCAGAACACCCGTCCTATATACCTAGCGAAGTTATTACATATAACAATATTTTTTTTAAATAATTTAATTGTTATATTATTTAAATTTAACTAATTTAATTTGTAAATAAATGAATGTTTATTAAGTGTCATTTAGCTTTTTTTGTTTCGGAAAACGGAGATATTGAAATTATTTTTTCTCATTTTCACAAATAAACTGGTTATCGTTCGTTTCAATTTTATAACTTAGTAAATTAATTTCTTAATTGAATAAAATGAAAAAGTTGGATGTGTATTCAGTAGATATGTATCTTCGAGTTTTGTTACAATCTATCAGTTTCATCGTTGAAATGGAAAACAAAAACTCCGTAAGCAACATCTTATTCACGTGGAACGCGTGATCAGAATCAATACCGAGTGTTGCGTTTCTTCCATTATTCCACTGATAACACTGTCCATTACTGAAATAATGTGACATGAGCAGTGTTTTTTAATTCATGAGCACTTGTTATCACTGAAATTCCGAAACCCTCAATCAATAACTGTATTGATTTATGAATAAAACCAACTACTAGTCGAATATTTATGAATCATTAAAGTTTTTTGTTTTATTGGGAGCAGAGTGGCTCAGAGGTAGAGCACTGAGTTACTATACCGAATACCCTGATTCAAATCCCGCTGCTGGCAAGACTTAAGGGGGAACTTAGAATAAGGGGGGGTCTGGTGGTTGAGCGTGATCTAGGACAAATCACCTCCCTGCACAACCGTTATCCATGAGTAAAGTCTCTACCGTGTACTGAAACCTCGACCCGTTCAAGGGTTGTAGTGATACAGGTTTTTCTTTCATATTAATATAAATTTAAATATATCTATATATAAAATATAAATATCACTTTTAAAAACATGATTTTTTTTAATAAAGTTATATTAGTTCAATCAAGTTTGAATTTAAGTTTTTTGGGAATAATAATATAAGTTAAACTTTTAAAAAATTCAAGCTTTTAAATATTTTCTAATTTTTAACAAAATAATTGCAATACCATCATTATAATAGGAATATTTTGTTTACCGATGCATAAAATTTTATTTTTTGTAAATCACATGGTTTAATTTTGACTTGACATGGAACTTTCAAATACCTCCAATGGAAAAATTAGGTTTTTGGAGTTATGACATTGTTCTCGATATCGATATATAATAAATAATTATCAATATAGTATTGATGAAAAAACAATAATTTGTCGACAATGATTCTAAGATATGTAGTTATTTGTTGTAAATAGGTATAGAAAAAAAATAGGTTTATATAGCTGTTGACACTGTTCTTTTGAAAGAGCGAAATGACATGAAACATTAATTCATTTTTAATTATAAATAATCATATTTCCTTTTAGTTTCTTTCCCGCCTCTTATTATTCACAAATATTAATTGTAAAAAACAAAATTAAATATTCTCTTTAACATTGAAGCAATTAAAAATATCAAAATAAAACTTCGTCGGCCCTTATCAGGGGTTTTAAAGGGCAGTTAAGAAAGAAAGCTCAAAACAAATGTTTTTACGACCACTAAGCCCAAGGATAATTTCTTATCACGTGGTCGTAAAATAAAACAACAATAATAATCTTTACAAGGCCAATAAAGAGAGTTTAGTAAAATTTAATATCGAGTGCACATAGAATATAAATAGATCTGTAAGTATGTATAAAGTTATTAGATTCCTCAAAGAGAATTTTATAACAATTTATGACCATCGTCACCGTTAGAGAAGTCGTTAAATGGGCAGCTTATTGCTTGATACAATTAGCAACTAATATATTTCTGGCACGATTTTTTTCATCATAGGAACTTCTAGAGCATTAATGAATTTTTATACATTTCCCTAAAAGTTGAATATTTAATTTTCAAGATGTTTAGAAATTGATATTTTATTATCATTCTACGCTCAATTGAATTCGCAGTTAATATAGCAAATATAGTCGAATCATTTCTAAAATTGTTTGTGCAGGACAAATTGAAAAACTTTGTATGAATGGAGCCAATACATTTTTAATAAATAGAATATCTAAAAACAATGAGCGGGTTGGCTGAGTGAGGGCTGATGTCCTGGGTTCAAATCCACCTGTGGCAAATACTATAAATTATTTAATCTGTTATCAGCTTAAGGCAGACCCTTTGGGATCTACAAATCCTCATGTAATAATTGTCAGCCTCTATATAAGAAGTGGGTATCCTTACTAAGGAATAAACCTGGCGGTTGAGCTTCATCTCGGACAAACCACCTCCCTTCACAACCGTTGAAATACTCAAAAATACTTCATAAATTATTGGTCGTCATAATAAAAAAAGGACATTAATTTTTAATCTTGGTTTGAGATTTTTTTTTTTTCAGGTTAAATGTTATGAGATGCATATATTTATTTTAATAACTATTTTTTTATCAGGATAATTTCCATTCTCACTTTTCGTTCACTATTATTGAATTATATTTTCCGTAAAGTAGGGGAGCGGAGTGGCTCAGTGGTAGAGCACTGAGTTGCCATGCCGGAAATCCTGGTTCAAATCCCCGCTGCGGTCAGTACTTTTATTTAGTCTGTTTGCAGCGGGAGATGAATCATATGGGATCTAGGACCCTCCTGGGGCTCACCCAGCCTCTTTAAAATATTATAAAAATAGGGTACCCAAAATAAGGGGGGAAATCTGGTGGTTGAGCGTGACCTAGAACAAGTAACCTCCTTGCAAAACCGTTTTCCCGGAAAAAGTCCATGAAACAGTACAGTCTCTACCATGTACTGAACCCCAGACCCGTTCACGGCTTGTAGTGGTACAGGTTTCTTTTTATTTTCCGTAATGGAGATATTTGCAGGATAAAGATTTTTCATTTATTCTCTATTTCATTTTTTCATTTATCATATAAGATTTCATTCAGATTTTTCATTTAGTATATCAGATTTTTCATTTATTATAAACACTGTGTAAGTTCATTGAGGAATGGAATTATTGAGTTCTTAAAATCTGTACTTTTTAAATAATGAATTAGAAATAGCAATTAATTAATGGTTTCTTCTTCTCTAAAATTAATTGTTTATTTTATAAATTTATTATTATTTCGGATTCATTTTATAAATAATGGTAAACTTAAATGCCCCATATAATTTTTTTATTTCTGTTTTTTTTTCAAAAATATAGAACCAAGATTTTTCGTATCAAGATGATAAATACTGGGGCCATCAGGTAGTAGAAGCATTTAGATAGGACGGGCCTGGTCATGTTTTTCTTCTCAAGGATAGATGACCAATCTCTCGGCAAAAGTCTCCTCCAATTTACCGGATATCTCCAGGACCATGGCCTGATCGCTGCCATAGATATCCGATGAAGTCCATCTCGTCACACCACCTTCACTTTTATCTTCCTCCATCTCTTCTAGATACTTGAGTACCAACCGGTTGTTCTTATGTACACCTATCTACTACCTTGGCTTATGTTTGCAGTAGTGCTATAATTTATTTAAACTAGTAAAATATAATTAAATCTTATAGTTATAAAATTACATTTGAAAATTTAGACGATAGATTTCTCACAAATTTTCCTGCTATCTGGTGAATGATAAGTTATCTTAATTCACGATTTTCCTTATTAAAAAATATATGTTGAAGGTATATGTTTTTATTAGTATGACAGTTTTTTCGCAGTGGTTCTTTTCAACAGGAAAATTCCTCTCTTCCTTTCCTCATCAGTGATCAGATCTAGAAAAGGTTTTTTGAATATTTGTCATCTTGCACGAAATCTTTTCACACCTTTCTTTTAACTCTATCACCAACAATCTCCTTTCTTCTTCTTCCAACTTCCTGTAATAAGAAAATTTAATTATAAATATAATTATCCTATCCTTGCGATAGAAAATTACGTAAGCCAATGAAACAGATCCTGCAATTTTTGCCCACTTTTTTTGAATTGATGTTTACGAAAACGAAATTTATATCTTGCAAAAAAGAAGTTTTTATGATCTGATTAAAACTTAAATCAAATTCTTTTTTAACCTTGTTTTGTTTTTGGAGAACTACCTTCAACTTTATTATGTATAATTTTGTAAAATTTATAAATTTCCTCTGGTATTCCTTAACTAAAATTTATAACACTTATTATTTATCAATATTTCGAGAATTTTCTCATATCAAGAAGTATTTCTGTTAGAATAAGCATATTGACACAACATAAAATAAGGAAAAGTGGTATAGAAGAAACGATAGTAATTTCTAGTCTATTCTAGGCTATCAATCCTCCTTTATACATATGCAATAGAATAAAAAAAAAATATTCAAAAGGTTGTTATCAGTTCCTATAACATTTCGTTAATAACCATTAAAGTTAAGGATATTCTGTATATAGTTTATCATGCAGCTACGGAGAAATTGATCTGGTCCAGTTAAAAACGTTTCATTAATTTCATAATTATAATTAATCATAAGCAATATATGAAAAAATAGTAAAATGAGATATATTAAAATTAAAAATATATCATAAAGAAATACTTTAAGCAGTTTGTTTACGAAGTTGATATCCATTCCATTACTCAACACTATTTATGATATTACTCAACACTTGTATTGTATTGTTGTAATATAACTAGTTAGTTAATAATTAACCAAGAAGACATTTTGATAGTATTGTATGGCTGGGACTTGGTTTCCTATTCGCTACTCTCCCACAACCCGTAGCTGCTGTGTCAAGCTTATTACCAAGTTTGAGTGGTCCTCTATAGTACTAGTTATGCCTTTCATTTCATTCTAGCATAGCAATGTACTCGATAGTTTTAATAATTAATACTCATTTTTTTCGGCTGGATGCTATTACTATAAATACGGAAAAGAAAAGAATGAAATAGAAAAATAATTTCATACTGGGGCCAGGTTCCTTAAACCACAAGTACTGACATAGTTTTTCCTTACACCTGGTCCAACTGACCACCTGATTTAAAAATTCATTAATGAATACGAAATAAAATATTTAAACATCTAATTGCTTGTTATTACTTATATGAACCTTCTTACATTTCCCGCAATCAAGGATTATATATGTTTTTTTAAATTTAAAAAAAAAAATAACAACCAAGACCAATAAACGAAATAATGAAAATCAAATACTGAATATTTTAAAACTTTTGTGATTATAACATATTAATTACATATATTAAATTTTGGATTTTAAACATTTAAAACCCTATTAATGAAAATAAAATACTGATAATAGTATCTCGATCACATTTGATGTACTTACTTACATTTGATCACATACTTCCATATGTCAGTATTAATAAGTATTTTTGATTTGTAAGATTGGGGTTCCATAATTGTAACAGAATTAAAAAATAAAATAAGGTAATGTATAAATTCAAAAATAATAAGAAAAACAGTAAATATTATAAATTTAAAAGTATCACTGATTAATATTAACTAATAAATATAAAGGATGAAATGAAAGCTTACCTTGAAAAAATCAAAGAAGTCTCTGAAGTACTAATAGGTATTATCTGTGGGACCAGGCTTATATTTTGAGAACAAAATTTAGAACCAACCTTCCAAATTCACATTCACTAAGGTTCCCCATAATCGGAAGGGTCGAAATTTCAGAAAATTGGTACCAAAAGGTCCGAGGGACCATCTATCAGTACTTGAGGGTTAAGTGTGTACAGTGATAATAGAACGAGAGGCCAAGCGGTAACGTAATAAAAATCATATGGTACATATTTATATAAAGTACTTAAAAATAAAATCAAAACCAAAACGTAAATTCTTGCCATGAAAAAAATAAAATAAAAAGAAATACATTTAAAATAATAATAATAATAGTAAATAAACGCACATATAATATAGTTAATAATAGTAATAGAGTTATAAGATAAGAAAATTAATGATAAGTCATTTCTTACTTTTGATGGATATAGAGATTATAAGATAGATTATAACTGATTAGAGAGCTTCTGTTTGGGAATTGAGATTTTTTTTTTTAAATTATAGCACCAATATGTTTTAATGTAGCAAATATAGTCAAATTATTGCAAAATTTTACATTAATACATTAAAAACAAAACATAACAAAAAAAAAAAATATATATATATATATCTCAATTTCATATACACTGTATTTATTAAAGAGGAATGGAATTATTTATTCAACTAAATTTCTAAATAAGAATTCCTTATAATAAATTCAAAGTTTGTCTTATAAATTTTTAAATGGAGTTGCAAGAACCTTTGTTTTCTAAATTTTTGGACCAACATTATTTTACATACATATTTAGATACATATGCACTAGCAGTATGTCTATATTATATACTATTAATGTATATCGCTTTAGGGGAAGAAAATGTCTTTTAAATTGTGTTAAAATTTAAAAAAAAATAGGATCTCATGTACCACGAAGACATGGACAAAACACAACTGCCCTGAAGAACAAAGAGCAAACAAAATCCATATAAACATGTTTAATGAAAGATTTATGTGTCTATTTTCGATTATTTCACTCCTCTCTGTGCCAAGGCAATACGTAAGGTCCTATAATGTTTAACAGTACAAATCAGAAAAGAAATCTATGAAAAACCAAAGAAATCATAACTTTATGACAATGTCCCACTAGATGATAAATGTGTGATCATTAGAAAATGTCTAGTATCTAAAGTTACTAATCAATTTAACAAATTAAAATAAAAAAAATAAGAAAAGCTCTGTACTGATATTTCATTAAATACAAAATTTAAAAAAATAAAGGTTTGAGTAAAAAAAATTCTGAGACCAATATAGTATCTAAACGCGGCCAAAAAGAACTTAAATACTAAGACTAAATCTCGAGACCGAAATGTAATAATTATATATGCGAGTATATATATAACATTGGAATATACTTTTCTTGAGTGTTAAATAAGTTTTACTTTCAGTTCTTGAAATTTATTTGTATCTTCGTTAAACTAACTCTTGAAGGCGTTTTGAGACTATGTTGTTCTCAAAGTCTTTCCAAATCGATGACGAAATGATTTCCAACACACCACTCAATCAAAATAAATGTACAATAGTTCCACACTTCCTGTAAATATTGTTCAATACTGTATGTATCAAAAGTCACCAAAAGATAATTTAACTAGGATACGAATAGACATAAAGAACTAAAAATAAAACTTATATAAATTCATAAATTTATTTAGTCTGATAGCAGTCGGAGATGGACCCTATGGGATCATGGTGCTCACCCAGGTAGTTTGTTTGTTCATTTAACGTCACTTTATGCTGCTATGGCTAATCGGACGATGCTACAGTGGGAGCTCTAAATTTTGCCTATCCAGGTTTAATTAAGATAGGGATTTTTAACGAGTACCTGACATCGTACAGGCTCGGGACCCCCGTTTAACGTCCCTTCCGAAGGACGGCGTAACTAAGGATTTTTTACTCCCTTAACAAAATTCTAGGGCCACCTGCCGGGCTACGAACCCGCTATCTTTGGTTCCAGGTAGTTATAATGTTGGTACAAAATATAAAGGGGAAAATCTGATGGTTGAGCGTGATAATCACATTATATTGGAGGAATAATCACCTCCTTGTGTAATTGTTGTCTATGAAACAGTACATTTTCTAGCATGTACTGAACCCCAGACCCGTTCACGGGTTGTAGTGGTACAGATTTTATATATATATATATATATATATATATATATATATATATATATATATAAATTATATACGTTATAATCCTGTTCAACTACCAACTCATAGAATAATTAAAAAGTAATGGAAGCTGATGTAATTTAAAAACCAAACGAGGTGCTAAAACTTTTCCATACGATTATCAATCAACTCTCGTTGACCGAAATCTGTCAGTGATTTACATATTTGTTTTTCCATCGTGATGTGCGACCCTAATGACGTCAAACAATCTTATATGTAAAAAAAGTCGTATTAATACGTAAATTAATCAATGTGATGGAAGTGTAGTGAATTGAATTAATTGAAATGAAAAATATTAGATACTAAGTGTTAATTTGGTAATTTTTAACAGTAGAAGTTGTAGTTAAATTATAAAGCACTTTATGATTTTTTTTTTAATTCAAATAATAATCTATGATAAATCAAAGAAAAACTCAATAATAATATTAAGTATTAAGTATCTCCATAGAGGAGAGTTTTAGTGTTAGTTTAATTTAGTTTAGGATTACAATCTTGTTTCTAAGTTTCTGGAAGGTGATGTGTGATCGAAAGGTTTTTTAAGAAGATTATACAAAACTTAAACTGCATGTGTTTTCTGATGATTAAAACTTCTAATATTGAAAATTTACACTTGAACTGCTTGTGAGATTTTCCTCGTAAGATTTATAGAAATCCTGCGTAGAGTGGAAAACTCGTTAAAACTTACAAAAGGGCTTAGTACAAAATAGGAAAAACCCTTGAAAAAATAAATGAATATAAAAATATATTCTATTCACATTTTATATTAATAATAGTTCTGTGTTTTTAAAATTAGTAACTCAATAGCAGTAATTTAGTAAAACTTTAAAATTAAAACAGTTTTATTTGTTTGTTTGTTGATGTTTAAAGTCGTAAAACATTTTTAAAAATCGTCCTTAAGTAAAGCTTTTTATAATAATTAGAGTAACGTTATAATTTTGAAGTACAACAAATGTATTTTTTTTATTATTATTATTATTTATGTATTAGTATTAGTATTAATAGGATAGGCCAACTCTCTCCAGGCCATATTTAATTCATTACAATAATTCCTTACTTTTAAGTAAAACAAAACTCGAATTGAAATAAAACTATACTCTTAAACTAGCATTATCTTGGTACAGTTTTGACATGTAGACAGTAGCACCTGTTAACAAAAACTGAAATCGTATTTGAAAAGGTTACGATAGTCTCGTTAATGAACACACCTACAGACACACATTATATGAGCTGTTATATTAGAAATTGGTATAGGTCAATTTGGATCTAAAAAAATCGTTTATTCTTTTAAATGGTTTTAGTGATTATTATTTCATAATAAATAACATTTAAAAGGTGTAGAGGGTTTAAACGTTAAAGCGCTGAGTGATAAAAGCATTTGCGCGTTCGCCAATATTTTTAAAGTAATTCCAATTACTTTTTGATATTAACATATCACGATTATAAACAAAATGGACTTATACTACTTTTAAATATATAACATATTATATTATATTTATTACAACCGATACTTCATGTTCTATCTCTAGTCATATGTTCTTCATAAACGTAGAATATTTTACTTCGGTTCCTAACGAAATAATTCTTTTTAAAACTTCTAAAAATAAAAATAAGAAGAAAAATTATTATGTATTTTACTTTTGAAATAAAAAATAATTAAAGTCGGAAAACACCGTGTTAAACGACCATTAACGCCTCCTGAGCACTCTTAAAGAATTTTCCACTTCGCTCCACAACGTTTTTCCTAAATTGTTTATTTATGTAATTTTTTTTTCTTCCAAGTTAAATTATTGTTGTTATCCAGATTCTCCAGCTGCAATCCCCTGCTTGGAAAACACTCGCACAAGTTTTTTTTTCTCCTCTATACCCCGGCCTCATCATATACTTAAACTTTTTCTGGCTATTCTCCAAGGCACCCATTTTTCTTCCTCTGATCCTCCGGGTGCTTTAATATATATTTTCTTTTGTTGCCGGCCTATTGCTACTGATTTGAGAAAGCTTAGGGATAATTTGTATTTGCTAAAGATACAGCTGGAACATTCCCAACAGATCCCGATTTATCTTCGGATATCTCTGGGCTTTGAGTTTGTTTACTGCTGTAATAAATAATATTATTCTGTATTATACCCTCATCTTCAACTGATTTATGGTTTAACCTCCGCCGCTGCCAATATATAACTCGAAATAAGTAAACCGTGTAATTTAAATCATAAAAATACCATCTTACGGCGTACTGCGCTATGGTATAACTGTTAACTTTTTAATACCTACTTCTTTTTGTTCATTTAAAATCACATTATGATTGATTGGCTAATCGAACGATGCTACAGTGGGTGTCCTAAATTTTGGTACCGTACAGTACAGTACCTAACACATAGTGAACCCAATGCACTTCACTGGGTTGTAATAATACAGGCTTTATTTTTAATTTATAAAAATTAAGGATAACCGGCTGGATCCGTTGTTTTGCTGTCGGATATTTATTGTGTTTCTTCTCAGTTTATGTAAAACTATTATCCATAAAATAACAATACATATCATATATATACATATATATATATATATATATATATATATATATATATATATATATATCAATGATAATTTTTTATAATTATTGGTCATTTTTTATGAGTTATAAATATTTTTATTTTTTAAAGAGAAAAGATAGGCCCTCGACCGGGATTTGAACCCGGAACCTTTGTCTCACCGTGACCGTCGAGGGCCTATCTTTTCTCTTTAAAAAATAAATATATCAATGATACTTTGTCCTTAAGGCATCTTCTAGGAGTTATATTAAAAAGTGTGGAACAAATAAACACGAACATATGTCATGGCATCTAGAGTTCTCTCGTGTATAAATCCAGTAAAACATGGCGACACAGCCTTCTCTACAATATCCGAAGTGTTACGATCTCCCCCACACATGGTGTTTTTTATGATGGGCACAGCTTTCCGGTTGGAGCTTACTCTGGTCGAATCTTATACAGTGAAGTTCAGGCAAATCATAACTATATCCTTAGTAACTGTATAGTGCTAACCAGGTAGTGAAACATTTATGGAAAAACACAGCCTCAAGAGGGAGTCACCCAGTCTCATGTTTCTCCAAATTATAGTTTCAATGAGACAGCAACAGGCTGCCCATGGTTCCATAACCAGTCTCTTTGGGGTTAATTCAGCAGAGCAATTTGGTTCATGGACTGTGGTAAATCGGTCTAAATCCATGGATTATGGCTGTTTCATGTCACGAGAACCTATATTGAATACAATATTGATAAAGCTGTATTCTTCTTCAATATTTTATTGTTGATTTTGAATAATTATTGGTAGGCCAAATTAATTATATGAATTAAATAATGATCTGGGTAAAGGTCAAATAAATTCTCATGTAGTCAGAAAAATTCATATCATTAAAGGCATTTTAATTGTAATAAGTCACATTAAATTGTCATATTATAAAGGAGAAGAATGAAATTTTGAAATTGATCCAACTACATTTTAATAATTTTGGAGTAGTCTCTGAATGATCAAGATGAACCTTCAAAATTATATAAATGTACTCGATTATAGAGGTGAAATGTTGTATTGGATAATAAAATTGGTTATAAAAAACCTGAGAATAGATCAATTTATTAATTGGGGCTAAATTAAATCTTATTGCGAAAATTGTAAAATAATTATTTATTATTGTTTCAGGTGTTGGAAAGACAACTAGTTAATTGTTGTACAAGTATTCTTGAAAACAGTTCTCTTTTAGTTGCAAAAACTTGTAATTTACTTCTTAATTCGTTTAAAAAACATAAAATTGTTGTTGGTAAAGACTGTTTAATTTCTACTCTAAAATGGATCAATGATGCTGTTCATCGTTCTTCAGATATTGCTTTCTTAGATATACTTCAGGCTTTGAATTGGATAATCAAAGCACATTCTACTTTTTTTTCAGTGGTGATTCATTTAATTTAACTTAATGTTTTCTTATGAGAAAATTATTTTAGTTGTTTTCTGTTTTAAGGAGATTAGTTTAGGGGTAATACTACAAAATATGGGAAATGATTTTGGTCTTTATCTCCGACACCCTTTTAACTTACAATTTCATATGGATTTTGTAAGACTGTTTAAACCCCTGAACATGATTTAAAATTTGTATCCCAGTCAGACAGACATTAAAAACGCCTCTAACTTATAATTATTGGTTAGAGAATTTTAATTATTAATAAAGAGGGTATCAATGTTTTAAATCAAATTATAAATTTATTTTGGTCAAATATTTGTATATATTGTTAATAAACACAGTTTTCAATTTATATTGCCCATTATAATACTTAGTTATGAACATTGATTAATATTATTGATTAGGAAGTTAGAATCATTAATAATAAAAGTATTTGTGATGTGAACATGTTATTGAGATTTTTTTTTAAAAAGGGAATAACAAACTCAATTGTATGATTCTTTATATTTCTACTAATTCCTATGATTCATTTTTATTTACTTGATCATGTTAATTAAATGTGGCTATAAGTTCCATTAAAATACTAATGTGAACATTTTTAACTATTAAAAACAAGACTACATTCTGAAAAGTTGGTTAAATATGAAGACAAGTACCATAAAATTAAAACAATGATCTGTCAGTTCAAATATATATAATGAATTATCTAGTTCGATACATTTCAACTGTTTTTATTGGAAGAATTGTATACTTTAGTTTGTAATATTAAACTCTAGTAATGTTTTAATGCATTTCATAATTGTTAACGCTAAATTATTTTCTAATTTTCAGAATGGTGATGCTATGGTTCCTATTTTATATAAAAATTTTGAATCGCTTACTTATGTTACGCAACCAAATGATGTTAAAGTGTGGAGAGTATATTGCCTACAGTCACTTGCAAAGACTGTGTTCAAGGAAGATAGAATTCGCGTAATCAACGAGCTGCTTAATATAGTTCAATCCCCGTTTACTGATAATATTATTCATGCTAAGCTTAATCTGCTATTAATTTTATTATATTGACGTGGGGTGCTGTATTGCTGTACTGAAGGTCACGGGATCGAATCAAGCTGTGTGAGATAAAATATTTATTCTGTTCTGAGAGAAATTATTATGGAGCTGGAATATGGAATAGTGGAGCCACAGATCTGCGCCCCCCCCCCTGGTTCTCTTCTGGCTCCACCACCCTCTATAAATGGGGATACCCAAAATAAGGGGGAAAATCTGGCGGTTGTGCGTTGTCTAGGACAAATCATCTTCTTGCATAACTGTTGTCCAAGAATCAGTACAGTTTCTACCAAATAATGAATACCAGATCCTTCATGGGTTGTATTTTTTTTTTTACAATTACTCCGATTTTATTCCGAATTACACGGGTGAGAGTGACTGACTATCTTAAGCTAGGTGTAATCGCTATCATCCGGACAGATTCCGCCTTTAATTAAGTTGAGAAGCGAATCGAATGGAGGCTAAATCTGTTTTCTAACGGACCGGGAGAGGATTTAGGGAGCGCTATGGTTCATCTAACTTAGCTCTTTAACTGTTTAACTGAGTCGGCGAGTTAGTGATGACACTTAGCACCTGCTTGTCAATTACATCAGAGCCCGGTTTATCCGAAAAGACTTCCGGAAGTCTCAGATTTTGTTTCGGAAATTAAATTCTATCCTGTCAGTTGGGTAATTTGCATTTAAACTTCGCTGTAAACTTGAACGTTCAATTAGTAACTGGCATTAATTGATTAGCTGTAACACTTTTAAGGTACATTTTGAAATTAATATTTACATTTATCATTGAGAATTACGGTTACCTTTTCCGCTACACTCTATGGGTTCGATACTTGGTAGTAACTGTACAGATTCCGGGACAACGGTTGTGCAGGAAGATTAATTGTCCTAGATCAAACTAAACCGCCAGGTTTTCCATCATTCAAAGGTGCCCAATTCATATAGGCTAGGTGAGCTTCATTGGGCCCGTAGATATCACAAGGTTTAACCATCGTTTTTAATAGACTAGATAAATTTATCCGCCACAGCTGGATATAAACCCGGATCTTTAGAATTGCAACTTAGCACTACACACTGAGCTACCCCGCTCCTTGAGAATTCCATTTGAAAAGTATTAACTGTATTTTTTTATAGTCCATTTTATAGCTGCATAACTGAGAGATGAAGAAATATTGCTGCATAATATTGAGAGTATTCAGTTTAACAACGGGAATGCTAGTACAATTATTTAAAAAAGAAAACTTTAAATTTTAAAGTTTAAAAAATAAAACTTTTTAAATAAAACTTTAAAATTAAAAAAAAAAATTAAATATTGTAATACTTATATAATTTATTTTTTTACGTTAATGTACATAAACAACTGGAAGATGTAGGAGGATGTTAGTTAATATGTAGTATGTATTTTATTTAGACCTATGCATCAATGAATTACATATTTATTTCATTTTATCTTCAATTAAACGAGAAGACCTAAAACATTAAAATTAGCTTTGAATGATAATAGTTGACCTTGATAATATTTTGTGGAAGAAAGTCCGGATAGAGGTCAATGCATTACTCTTAGAATTGGAGAAAAGTTTATTAAGTAGTCAACGTTTCGACCTTTGTAGGTCTTCTTCAGGGCTATACGCAAAATACAGACAAGGTAAATGTTATAATCAAATCTCAGGTCTTGCCATGGGTAATTGCTTTGCTTCAGAAATTTCCAATATAGTTCTTAATGACCGTCTTGATCCCTCTATTCCCCCATAACATCATCCTCATTAAGAAATATGTTGATGATCTCCTTTTAGTTCTCAATCCTGACAAAATCCCCGAAATACTAGTCGCCTTTAACTTCTACCATCCCCGTCTCAAATTCACCATTGAAACAGAAACCAATCACACCCTCCCCTTTCTCGACCTCCTCATTATAAGAAATAACGATGGCTCCTTGTCCTTTGATTGGTACACCAAACCCAAATATTCCGGCAGTCTTCTCAACTTTTTCTCACAGCACTCTTACCATCAGAAGATCAACGTAGTTAAAAACCTCATCCACCGATGTCTATCCTTATCAGACACCCAATATCTACTAACCAACATCCAACGAATCCAAAACATTCTACTCTCTAATTGCTTCCCACCCCACATCACCAGTAAACTGCTAGACCCCCTTAAAAACCCTGGTAATGTAATTTACCCCTCCCCTTACCCAACAGTACGAACCACAGCTCTTTCCTATACAGATCTTTTCCGTATATTCCTGTTCTATCTTACAATATCCAAAAAAATTGAAATCTTACTTTTCCCAATCTTCGCCTTGGTTTTAAGCCATACCACAAATTACCCTACCTGTTCACTAATTTAAAAGACCCGATCCCTATAAAAAACCTCTCCAACATTGTGTACCGGATCCCTTGCTCTACCCCCAACTGTAACTCCTCCTACATTGGTGAAAAGAAAAACAATTTTTACAGACGACTAACAACAATAATTAAGTGAATTAAGCTTGTGTAGGACCTATCAAGCCCCCCGCCTCTCCCCTCCACAGGTAATTTATCTTTTCACTATTTACTCATCCTCCCTCCATTTTCTTTTCTTTTCCTCATAACCATAAACATTACAGTGCACGTAATCCATTATTCTCACTTCCAAGCTCACTATTTCTGTAAGGCGTTTATTTAACTATTTCCCAACTTTAAGTATCATTTTACGACATTCATCCGGGTTCAACTTCACTCAATATTTTTATTTTTAATTATATCTTTACTCTATCACATATCTTTACCTTTCTACATGTATTTTAGACCAATATAGCCCATCTATTGTAACTTACTTATCTCACTTTGTATACTACTTTTACATGTTGTTTTTTTTCAATATCCACTATGTTCTCCTTGCTCACTGTTTCTTACCACTTACTACACATTTTACTGCATCAATCATTTATAAGTTTCATTCATGAACATTTTGTATACATCTTCGCCCCCATTGGAAGTTATCATCATTGTTTCTTATTTACATTTTCATTTCTATTATACTAATTATTTTATTACCTATGCCTAAGTATTTTATTAATTAATTTATTACTTACTGTATTTATAACATACTGGATTTTTTATATTTTTTTCTGGATTTTTTATAATTTTACAATTTTTTATTTCTTACTGTATTTCTTATCATTTTCTATTTTTAATTTTAATTTTACTACTGATACCTGATACCTAAGATACCTGATTCCCAGGTACATTAACTTTTACATTTACCCATTTTAATATTCAATTTTTATTTTTTGTCTTTATTACCTAATTCATTATTTTTCAACACTTTCTGTTTTATTCTTTATTATGTATTTTACTACCTTCCTGGCACTTTGTTGTTAATACTATGTACTCATACATTTTAACCTTTATATTTACCATGCTATGCATTTTTATCATTTTTATTTTCAATTGCCTATATTCACCATACTTTTGTTTATTTGTATTTACTATGCTTAAAATATTTTTGTACAACTTTTTAATTCTCAATTGTCTCTATTTTGCATTTAGCCCTGAAGAAGACCCACAAACTCGGTCAAAACGTTGGCTACTTAATAAACTTCTAAGAAATTCATTGACCTCTACCCGGACCACTTTCTTCCACATTAAAATTAATTGTTTCACAGATGAATTACTGTTCTTTAATTTTAATTGTATTATACAGTTACAGTTTATATTTGAAGCTTAATAATTACAATTTTAATTATAACTCCCAGAAACTAATGTGGCAATTTGTATTCGATGCATTAAAATTGGTCATTTTGAAACTCATCCCTTTACACATTCTTATAAAAAATAAATTTTTGAGCAATTGCGACCTCGTTATAGCTTAGTTGTGATTATATTGTGGTTTGTATTTCTTAGATAAAATTTCAATAACATATAACCTTTTTTTATAATGTTAATTATTTCTGCTCATTATTAGTTTTTCAGTTGCTCATTAATTAATTCAAAAAGAAGTTGGTTAAGGGGTTGCAGTCAGAAAAGAAAAACACAAGGATAAGTTAATAAGTTTAAACTAATTTTTCAGTGTGCATTAATAAACTTATAAGATAAACTTATTTACAATGCAAAAATGAATATTCTTTCTGGTATATAATTTTTCAGTAACTATAATTTTATATAGTTTTCATTCTTCACTGTACCTCGGAATCTTGAATTAATACTGAGGCCATAGGTACCTACTCCGTTCAATAATTAACTAAATTATATTAAATTTAATTATTTTTTTAAGTATTAATTAGATTATAATAATAATAAGAGACCGAACAAGTATCTCATGAATCAATCATGTTCAGGAAGATTGGATACGGTGCAAATGAAAAGGTTTCTTTTTACAGGAATGTCAGGAACGAAATATTGTTGTCAAATTTGGCTGTAGAAAAAACAAAATTTAGGGAAACTCTCAATAAAAACAGTAATAATTAATAAGTTTGTCTAATTATTTCTATTTTATTTAATCGTCAAGTACGCGTTCGAACTAATGTTTTTTAATGCACTTTATGCTACTATGTTTAATCGGACGATGCTACAGTGGGAGTCCTAAATTTTACCCATCCAAGGATAATTAGGATAGGGATCTTTGACGAGTACTTGACATCGCACAGGCTCGGGACTATGTCCCTACTGAAAACCGGCGTAACCAAGGTTGCCTACTCCCTTTGAAATATCCTAGGGCCAACTGCTGCCCTGTGACCCCCCCTTTCCCACCTCCCCCCCCCCCCCGACCTTAGGAATAGAAAGTTTTATTCAAACCACTATACCACAGGTGACCCCCGCGTTCGAATTGTGTGATAGGAAATAATATATTATCATAATTATGATAATCCTTCTGATATCAATTTGTGATCCAATAGTCAGGAATCAATATTGAGCATTGGTAACGGAAAAGTAGAACGAAGTCTTGAGAAAGTAATTTATTTTCCCAATTTCCTATTTGTAAAGTCCCAGTCGTCCAAAGTTGTTAAATGGAAAAACTTCAAATTAGAGGGTGTATATGGACGGGGGGACAAGTTGTACCTTGAAAATAAGTTATGCCAATTCCTATTTCCAGGTAGGACCAACCGCCTGGTTGGGTACGATGGAAATTGAAACATTACAGAAAGGAGGACGCTACCCTTTCTATATTATAGTGTAACAATAGAATAGAATATATCTTACAGCAATTTAATTAAAATTTAAAAAACATTACATAACAATGTTATTACGTGTAAAAATGTTAAATAACATTTAAATCAGGCATATAAGATTACAGTGATGAATAAGCCATAAAAATAAGAGGATATATTCTTGCTCCAATGTTTGCCTTAGGATGAGGCAATGCCCCGAAAGGTGAGTTCGTTATTTATTTTACAAACTGATAATAGACAGAAATAAATAAAGCTTTTTATGAAAATGATATTACTCTTTATAACTTACAAATCAAATATTTAGAATCTTCTCACCAAACTGTGGGAATGGGGTAGTTCATTCAATGCGTTGCTAATATCTAGGTCACCATTTCGAGAACTACAGTGGCAGATATAATGTTTATTCTGTTAACAACCATTGGGATTTGAAAACCTCCTTTCAAAACCTCCTTTGAAAACCTCGACCAAAAAACCTGCCTGCATAACCGTTGGCTTAGGACCAGTAAATAGTTCCTACCATTTACTGAACCCAATGACCTAGGTTGTAGTGCTACAGGTTTTTTCCCCACAAATTTGCATAGTATCATATTGGACGTCTGTACTTTACTAAAGTCCGCATTTTTATCCAGTACAGAGACTCACTATCAGGATTGATACGGACTAAAACAGGGACATATTTCATATTAATCCACTTGCACAAGTCCGAAAACATGTTACTAATTATCATTCGAATAAAATTTCGATAATTTAAATACTTTTTGTGAAAATTTAATTTTTTAAAATATGGTGTTGATCACTTATAATCAGAATAACAAGTTTTTGATATAATTCTTAAACAGTAAATATTATAAGTGTTATGAGTTTAAACATTTAAGAGTTTAAATGATATTTGTGTGGTCCAATTGCACATGAAATATCGTATGCCTACAATGTTAAGTACACCTAAATGAGTTACTACGCCTATGAATAGCACATTAACGGGGCGCAATGAGATTTATAATAATTATTGTTTAAGAGACATACCAAAAAAATTATTATGAAACCTGAATGACCAAACGCCATTTTTGAACGAACTTTTGAAGACAAGACAGACCTAGTTCAGTCTATTCCGTGGAGATAGCATTTTTATGGTACCTAATGCATTATTTCTTAGTTGCATTTATATAATTCAAGATGAGTGCTAATTCCCAGAAAAGGGAAATTGAAGAAACATGTGAGCCGTAATGTTTCAGTGTTTAAAACATTTCATTTATAACATCACCAATATCATTTAATCATTTTATTAAACCTTTTAATTGTTTTGTGTTGATTCTTTTTTTTTCAAAATTATAACTTAATGTTTAATTTTTACAATATTTATTTGAACTTCACTGGCTTTAACTTCACTTTAAATATTAATTTAAAATTTTTTTTTTAAATTTATTACGATATATGTGTAATATTTAGTTCTCACTTATATATCACAGTAAAACATTCAAATAAAAAAAAGTGAAATTATACTAAAATTGTTATTAACTTAAGAAGCAATAATATTTCACGGTTGAGGACTCATTCCTCGTGTATCTTCCCACACAAGGTAAAGATGTACACAAGGTCGGATCCTTGGTTTGTGGTAACCGTTCTGCTTTGCCTCAGCCTTTATATACTTAGAACCATCCTACCTTTAAGATCATTTGTACTTCAAAAGCCTTTTTCTCTGGGGCTATCCAATCCTTTATGTTCCTGTTCGTCTCTGGGTTTGTACTTCCGGTAAATATATCTCAATCCATACATTTCGCACTCGAAAGAGCTGATAGGACAATACAGGAAGTACTTAAATTTCTAAAGGTAGAGAGAGGGGAGAGGGGTTAGGAGACAGAAAAATAACATTACGAGATACAGAATTGTATTGTTAATTATTTAAGTTTTAAGAGTGAAACATTAGTAATTTCAATGGGAATCAATCACTAATGGTAACTAAATTTAATAAACTGTTTATTGATCAATTCTGAGTATCAATATAGGAAAAGTTTAAAATACAGAACTTCCTGCTTCATGTAGATAAAATATAAGAAGTTATTAAATTAATTATAATAAAAGTTACTGAATAAAAAAATAAAATCCTAAGGACGGCGTAATGAAGGATTGTACTATTCTCTTTTAAAAAATCCTAGCGCCTCCCCCAGGCTACGAATCCGTGACATTGGGTGTAGAAGGTTATATTGCAAATGACTACACCACGCGTGACACCAAACATAAAAGTTATTGCATTGCTTATAACTGTTAATTAGGGGCGGAGTGGCTCAGTGGTAGAGCACTGAGTTGCCATGCCGGAAATCCTGGTTAAAATCCAGCTGTGGTCTTAGACTTTTATTTAGTATTTTTGCTACGGGAGATGGATCATATAGGATCTAGGACCCTCCTCACCCAGCATTTATAAAATATTATAAAAATAAGTTGGAAAAATCTGGCGGTTGAGCGTGACCTAGGACGTCACCTCCTTGCAGATCCGTTGTCCATGAAACAGTACAGTCTCTACCATGTACTTAACCTCAAATCCGTTCACGGGTTTTAGTGGTAGAGGTTTCTTTTTTTTTATAACTGTTAATAGAATTATAAAAATTAAGCGTAATACTATAATAATAAGTAAACCATATATTTAAACTGTTTTGTAATCCACTGTTTTGGTTAAGTTCTATTTATTTTTATGAGTAACAATAACATATCTCCGATAGTTAAATACACATTTACAACCAAGTACGGCTAGCTCTCCTGTATGCAATGTTTTATTAACCACTAATACAATTTCAGAAGGGGTTAGTATGTAAGAACAAATAAATACATATTGTTTTGGTACTAACAGTTCAACGATGCATCGGAAGCCGCATCACCAATACACTCATAGCAGAAAAAACGTGGGGCGTAGAATAAAAAGTATTTGAAAGCGATAAACAACTTATAAATAGAGAACAATCAGTCAGTAGTAGAAGAAAAACAAAATAGACCGATAACAATAATTTCACGTCTATCATGTGCAGATATGTGTATTAGAAATGACAGCTGCACATTTTCAAGAGTAGCAAGATTAATGTGTATTTGCTTAGAAGAGAACGCTATAGCAGGAATGTGTCAGGGGCAGAGATTTTTTTATTTTCATTCATACAAAATAATCTTTGATATCTCGAGAAAGCCTATGTGTTTAAAAATCATAACGAAAGCTTCATAGAATGTTTATCAATACATAGATTTATTTTTATAGTGGCGGGCAGAGGCTTTTTAGTCCAAATGGATCACATCAATCACAAGTTTGGATATCAAAAACAACATGAGATCCTGCAGAGGGTAGTCTTCGACCGACTATGGTTGCACATGATACATCCCTGATGTACTAGTAAGAAAAACAAGTGAACATAGAAGCGAAAGCAGGCTCTCAGCTAGAAAATGCAAGAGTAATGAAGGAGAGAAGAATAGAACGAAGACTCGTTACGAGCCTCGTGGTCCTCAGTAGGCCCCAACGACAAATCATGTATAGGTTTATGTGTTTAATTATAAATATGGCGCCCTACCCATTCACCATCAACCAAAAGATTCAAAGTCCTGTTTTCAGAGAGAAAGATGTCACCTTTCTTTTGAGATCTCGATTTATGGGTCGTTTATTTCCCAAGAAACCACTATCATTGCTGCAATACATTGTGAGACACTATAAAAGATAAAAAAAATCGTACATTGTTGGAAAAGGACTGTGGAAAGGATCCTGCATCCTTATTGATTTTAAAAAGCATATCCCTCTCTTTTCCAAAGTTGAATGTGTTTGATGGACTGCGATTTAATTAGTAAATACAGATCCTTTTACATGAGATAGAATTTTATTGATGATGACAATGAACAATGTTGGTTTGTGAGAAGTAGGTCGTCAAGGTGGCTGAAGAGATAAGAAAAGGGGGGTCGAGGACTCCACTGGAAAAAGGACTCTCTACAGGGATCGCGAGGAGCGAGAACTCTCTACACAGATCCCGAGGAGCGAGGACTCCAGGAGAAGATCCCGAGGAGCTAGAAGGAAGACGCGGAAGGCGGATGATGGTGGAGGATGCAGGGCACAGAAGACCGACGTATAAACCCAATCAACCCCTGTTTCACAGATAAGTTTAATTTATTTTCTGTTATGGATTTTATGGCAATCCGCTTTCTACATCTATAACTGAATCATTAATCTTGTTTAAAATCGAATAAATAAACTATACTTAGACTATATATTATAATTCTTTTGGTTCTTGCATACCCCAGATACACTATTTATTTATGAATAATATATTGAATGTATAACAGATGAGTAAATTGGTAAACACAAGAACAGACCTCTGGAAAAGAATCCAATTAAGACTAAGGCATAGAAATAATAATTTGAGTAATCATCCTAAATGATGCTCTGGCATCCCAAATATACATCAGAATATTCAAAATATATTTAAGAGTAAAAACATGGATATATAAATATATAAACAAAAAGGAAGCCCTTTTGTGGTATAAGAGTGCTTACATCTTGAATGTCTGTAGTCCTCCTTATAACTGTACCATTTCTAGCTTGCCAGGTAAACACCTTTTGAGAAGTTTTGAAGAAACACAGATACCTGAGGAATCTAAGGAGCGGAATGGCTAAGTGGTAGAGCGCTAAATTACCAAGCCGAAGGTCCTGGCTCTAATATCCTTGCTGGCAAGACTTTTATTTAATCTGTTAGCAGTCTGAAATGGATCATATGGGGTCTAGGAAAATCAGAAGGTTAAGCATGATCTAGTACGAACCCTGCACAACTGTTGTCCATGAAACAGTACAGTCTCTACCATGTACTGAACCCCACACTCGTTCACCGATGTAGTTTTACAGCAAAAAAAAGTAATCCGTTTGGTACACTACTGGCTTATTTCAATAATCCCAACATTTTAAACAATGTAACATTTAAATAAAAATATAAAATATACCGGATATTGTTATATTTTGAAACTAAGAAAAGACTAAACTTTTCCAAAGGTGAAAACACGTCTAGGATCAAAAACATAGAAAAGAAAAAATACAAAAAAAAAATGTATAAAAGAGAGAGTTAGCCAAGAGCTGGGGAGACGGAGACTATAAATCTGGGGGAGGAACAAAGGAGGCTACTTGAGGCCAGGTTGGGGTCACATTAATCTGACCAATCCCGCTCCGCTTTTTGCGACCCGGGTCTTATAAATCTCGAGGAGGCTTTGCCCGTTTTAATCAGGCCCCAAATTCGATATCTGTACGTCAACCTTCTGCCACCCCTCCTGCCCACGATAACTCACGGGGGGAGGGGGCTATGGCTGGGGTCCCTTCGATTAATTTCCTTTTCATCCCACGCACGATTGTTTCCCCCCCCCCAAGGCCTTTTGTCGTCATTAGGAATGATATTGTCGGGTTAATTTATTTCCCTTAAGACATTCCGTCCTTTGAGCAAACAGCGTAGTGAATCATACCTTCGGAGAGTTTGTAGAATCGATTCAATCATTTTTTGTTTATTAACTTACTTCCAACTCCTCTTTACGAAGTGAAACATAGCCACTAACTCTTAAGAATGAACAACGCCTTAAGGTATCCGAAAATAAGGCGTAGAATATTCGTACCAAAAAAGGATGATAGCACTGGATAATTTAATGTGCTACATTAAACAGCGCGAAATTGTGCATGTACATATGTAGGTATGTAGGTGTGTAGGCACCGCAAGTCAGCAAGAGCCTTCAGGTTAAGTAAGCCTTATTATTATTACCTTACGATTATATTTCTAAATGCATCTTGATATTTGGTTAACTTGTACTTTTATTAACGTCATAAGAAAACATCTCTGCCAAAGCACTTGAAGGATATTGGATATAGAAACTTTAATGTTGCTGAACGATTCCGAAGGCTTAATTGGCTCAAAACAAGCTCAACCTCCAGGTTTTGCTCACAACTAACAGGCGGACCCAGTGGGTTCTCCAGACCATATATGGGCCGATTAAGGGCTGTTACAGAGTAAATAACTACAACATCCTGTTTTGATTTCATAACCTATTAGTAATGAGTAATAAATACTCTACAAGCCCTTTATTTTATGTGAGCGAGATAACAGATGAATTTGGAGTAACTCTTGACTCAGACAGTAACCGATATTCAAATTTTACCAGCGCACTCGCTATTTTATTACTTGCTTTATATAGGAATTTAGGGACCCGGAGGTATACTTACGAACTTCAGTAGGTATATAGTAGATATATATTGGATCGTCAAATACTCATAGAGCAGATGAAGGAAGTTGACGACGTCATTAGGCGTAGATTTGCATAACAACTTACTATTCCCAAGATCAAGGGTTCGCTGGCCGGCAGGTCGTCCTAAGATTTTTCAAGGAATTAAAAAATCCAGAGTTAGTCTAAGGTAATGTTGTTTGTTTGTTCATTTAACGTCACTTTATGCTGCTATGGCTAATCGGACGATGCTACAGTGGGAGCTCTAAATTTTGCCTATCCAGGTTTAATTAGAATAGGGATTTTTAGCGAGTACCTGACATCGTACAGGCTCGGGACCCCCGATTAATGTCCCTTCCGAAGGAGAGCCACCTGCCGGGCTACGAACCCGCGATCTGGGGCTTAGTAGTTTGTTACGCTAACCACTAGACCACAGGTGGCCTCTAAGTTAATGTAAAATGGCGGTATCTAGCCTATAACGATAATTGTCGGAAATGTTGGAAAAATATAGCCAACTGAGAGGTTTCATCAAAGACGCTGCCTAATCCCTTTGAGATATGATTAAACAATGTCTTGCGGTATATTCCTCTTTTATAGATCTACAAAAAGTCAGTCTAAAAAATTGATAACGTACAATGCGGTATTTGGAAAAATATTTAGACGAGTACAGTATTAATCCTTACATACCAGAGGTGGCCATGCTCCTTGGTAGTCCGAGTCATTTTTCAGAATTTAAAATTTTTCGCGAGCCGCAATTAAATACGTATTTAAAAGGCATTAAACTTTTTTTTTACAGAAATTATATTTATAATAATACGTTGTAACTAGATAGCCATCTAACAATACAAAAGAAATGAATGCCATTTGGAAGTTCTGCGTCCTTGAATTAATCAAGGAAATTTTTGAATTGTCGTTGATTTTTTACATTGGTGCAAATGTAATTTACATTTCATAACATCAGGATATTTTAAATATTTTGTAACGAGATGTTCTCGGTGAATTATACTGTGAATTTGTATGAATTGTGGAATTTGAGAATCATCCCTTATAAGCCCAATAAGACCGATTTTTTTTATTCAGCATAGCCGGAGCTCTATCAGTTGCAATGCTTACAAGTTTATTAAGAGGCACATCAAAAATTTTCATTATGGGATCTAATTAATTTTTGGTATTGGCACCGCGTGTTGACTCTTGAAGTGCTACTGAATCTAATAATTCTTCTTTAACAACGAAGTCAGGTGAAACTAAACGTATAAAAACTGCCAATGGCGGAAGATCTGTGATATCTGTCGATTTCAAGGGCTAAGCTGAATGCAATGCAGTCTTCAAATTCATTTTATAAATTATATTCAAGAGATGTATCAATTGAAGTTATCGAACGGTTGTGTGACTCGAAATGTTAATTTTCGAAACAACTTCGTGTAATGTTGCATTATTTGGATCGAAAACTTTAAGTACAACTTCCAAGTTTTTTTTTAATTACCTTTCCATACAGGCGTTTTGCACGAGCAATATTCTAGGCAATAACAAAACTGGCTTCAGCCACATTATTAGCTTGATTGCTAAAGGTCGTCAAAGTTAACTGATTTTAAAGAAGCAAGTTTACCTGATATTTATTTGGAATTTGGTTGATACTGATTAAAAAAACTGAGGATGATTGGTTTTATATAGGCGACGTAAATTGCTAGCTTCATAATATTTGACCATAGAATTACAAATAACACATAATGCTTTTCCATTATTGTCAATAAAAAAGAAATTCTCTTCCCACTCATTAAAACTGCTATTTTCTTCCTTGTAGTTTTTTTTAATTTTCGTACTCAGTCCTCATATTTTCATAAACAACTGGAAATAATTTAAAAAATTTAGAAAATACAAGTTTTGTAATATTAAAACAATAACAACATGTGTTACATACTACGGAAAAAAATTTAGTTTACACCAAAAATTCAAGATTACAAATTATATCCGTAGCAACAGTGATACAAATTGTTCAGAGCACAATGTCAAAAATTCAACTGTCCCTTGCAATGAAAGTTTACAAATTCAAAATCGGTCTGGAGTCGGTCGATTACGCCACTGTTTATGTACGTTCGCACAGTTTTCGATGAGTCATATTATATAGTAATTCTTAACTTGGACGGAAATGAAATTTGTTGCAATGTTGCACTTAGTCTTTCATATTTTTGTCAGTAATTTAAAATACATATTGAAACACATACTGAACGATAATAATTTTTTTAAATATAATATCACAAAAAGGGAACTCGGGTACATTGATCGAGAGTCACAAATAATCCTCCGAAGAGCCGCATGTGGCTCGCGAGCCGCAGTTTGGCCACCCCTGTTATATATTTTAGCTACCTTAAGCATTTCATGGGCATTATTAGAAATTTTATACCATACAATTTAAATGAGTTTCTTATGGATTATCGCAAAAAATTAACGCGCATGAAAGTAAATTCGTACATGAGGAAATATTTTGTTTTGTTTTTAATATCTACATAGTAAAATACATTAGACAGACAAAAAATATAGGCATAATATGCATTTTTACCCGTGCTAAGCTGGGGTGGGTCGCTAGTTCATTATATTTAATTGTATTGTTATAATATATTTGTAAGTTCCAATAAATAAATTTTTAAAAAAAGTTTAAGTGAACAATTTTTTTTTATTGTATTTATCTTAATTTAGTCAGTGTTGATCTTAATTTTATTTATTATGAAATATAGTTATATATAACTTTTCCCAAGACAAATCGTTCTAATATATTCAGATACGTTCGCTGCACATATTTCACAAAATCTTCAGGGAAGGAAAAACTTCAGTGAGGGACTTAGCTGTAGCCTCCTTCCCCAAATCCCTTTCTAACAAAGTTTGGCACTTTATCATTTAATATTAATTCCAGAGGAATCCTCAGTGGCAGCTCGATCTGTCCGCTCTTTTTCGCCATATTTTACGCCTCATTATAACTTTTTATTTCAGTACCGAGTTCAAAATCGGAGGTGACTAATAAAGAAATGTTCTGCTTGCGTCATTAGCAATGACAATGACGGAAATGACTAATAAAGATATAATTAAATTTTGTCAAAAACAATCTTTGCCAAATACACAATAACGACAAACAATTATATATTTCAGTGAGATTGATAAGCCTCTTTAATAATTTTTTAGTCTAAAGAATAATTGTCGTATACTTCATGCTGCCGTTACTAGAAGGTATAACACCAGAAGGCATAGCACAACTGTGTTCACAACATATCTTCTTCTTCATGCGCCTTGTCACGACAGCGAAGGCTTCACATATGCAAAGTATACCTTTCTCCGTATTCCGCTCCATCTCGAATTTTTTTAAGCCAAGAAACTTGTTTTCTTCCAATAGCTCTTCAGACCTTTTATTTTTCCTTTGGCAATCTCCAGAAGGATCCGATAACGACTTCATCGCAACATATGGCCCATATAAGACATCTTTTATTTAACAGTATTTCCCAATCCTTGTTGGAATGGAGCCTCTCAGTGATAGAGCGCTGAGTTGCCGTGAGAGTTCAAATCCCGTTGACTGGCAGACTATTTAATCTGTTAGCGACCGGAGATGGATCATGTAAGATCGCCCAGCCTCTATAAAGAGAGTCACACAAATAAGAGGGGGGAAGAATCTAGCGGTTGAGCGTGAACTAGGACAAATAACCTTTTTTTCAATCCTCATTTCTATCCTCATTAATATTCTCAGGATTCGTCTGTATATCAACATTTTGATCATACTAATATATATATACTGACGTAGCTCGGTGATTCGCGTGCTGTATTGCTGGGCTGAGGGTCTCGGGTTCATATCCAGCTGTGGCAGGTAAATTACTTAACCTAATGACAGTGACGGTTGAACCCTGTAGGGTCTGCACAGCACACAGAGTCACCCAGCTTTTGAAAATCCTGGCGGTTGACTGTATCTCGGATAAGCACCTCCTTGCATAACCGTTTTGTAGTACACTTCTTAATGTACTGTACCGAAGACTCCTCATGAGTTGTAATGGTACTGGTTTTAAAAAAAATATATTCTGAAATAAAATCACGCGATTATATTGTACCATCTTTGTTATGTAATCGGTAAAGTGGTATTATTCTTCATACATGATCAGAACTTTTGTAACTAAAGAAGAGGTTGTACTGAATATTGAGTTAGCAAGAAAATATATTCATTAAACTTCAGATGTGTTCGAAAGAAGTAGGAACACAGGAGTTAGAAAATACATTGTTGTTGATACGTGTTTACATTGCCTGCTCCATTGCCTGACGATTTCTCACAAACTTGTACTACATTTTCGTTACGGCTATGTTGTTATGGTTTTATAGTTTGGGTATCATTATTGTATCTAATTAATTATTTTTTTAATTATTAGATAATGATTTTTGGATAGTTTCATTAGCACTGGAGCTATTTTTTAATATTTTTTGGTAAGTAATTATCTTTAATATTTTTTATAAGATTAGTTTGTTTATGCCAAAATTTGTTGATTAGTTTTATAGGGAAAGCATTACTTAAGAGTATATCAAACATTTCATTTTTAGTTTTTTTTAAATGGATTAAGTCTGTCAGTTTTATGGATTTATTTATTAGGTTTTGAGCTACATTTTGGATCTGATGTTTTGGGTGA